>SZWC01001726.1:106838-141981 GCA_023375785.1 Penium margaritaceum | reverse complement strand
GGGAGGGAGGGAGGTGACAAGAAGCGTGGAAGATTTCTAGCGACACAGCCACCGATTAGGTGTCAGTGCCTGGTCAGACGGTGACGATAGTCACAAATCGTGCACACAACGGTAAGGGTTTGGCTAGAAGGCACAAGGCAAAGTGTCAGTATGCTTCAGAAGCATTTGCAATTAGAAGGAAAAATGACAAGTCCATGGCATAAGTACCTGCCGCAGCGCACGGCGGGTGTCCCATGGGGCAGTGCAAGATCTGTCCTAAAACAGGCACAAAACAACTGTTTTGGCCGTGACTCTGTGCATACATATCAAAACGCTATGCCGTTTGAACCTGGACATGTAGGATCGAAAGCCGGATGCTATGACTAGTCACAGGCATGTATCCGGCATCAAACAATGGACACACAATGCAAAAACATGCAAATCTGGCCCACAACCAGTCCACCGATAAACTCCTACGTGCTGCACAACAAACCGCAGGAGGTCCCGGGTAGCATCCAAAGCTCTGGAGCGGTTGTCTGTCAGCTCATGGCTGGTAGTTTGCCACCAGATGACGCACCGATGCCACCAGGGTCCGCATCAGGGATCTTCACGAGTATGGACACGGCCGAGTGGTCATAGTAAATTGTACAAGTTGACAGGAACGTCACAAATGACAACACTCTCCCATGACCCGATGGTAGGCATGACCATACACGTGCAGTACTGAGACGAGTACAACAACAAGTGCAACGACCAATGTGACACGGACACAGAGACATCTCAAAATCAACCACTTTCAGACAAGAAGCAAAATCTAACAGAACAAATGGCCACCAGGAACTTTATGCGTGCTAGTGCCTTTGTCAAGAAGTTAGCATGCTGCATGTCAATGCCAACCCAAATGACGGAGATCACGTGTCGCTCCACCAGATCATGCACAAAGTGATGCTCAACCGTAATGTGCTTTGTGGGAGCATGAAAGACATCAGAGTTCTCTGCAATGACAAGAGCACTCTGGTTGTCGCAACAAAGCACAATGGCGGGTACTGACTGGCCAAGCTCAAGGAACAGGAGTTGCAGCCATACCGCCTCAACAACCCCTACACCCAGAGCAACGTACTCTGCCTCCAATGAGCTACGTGCAATGCAGCCTTGCTTCCTATTGTGCAAGGACACAGTGGTCCCACCAAGCAGGAACACGTAACCAGTGCGATTGCGTCTATCTCGGCTTTAGGCCTACTCGCCGTCGGTGTAGCTGTTAAGGACCACCAAATACTACCGGCAAAAGCAGAGTCCAAGGTACGCTGTGGAGACCACGTTCCACACCAGTCGCATAGCCGCATGAAAGGCTCTAGCGTGGAGCCTACCAAAAGTGGGCAAGGAGGTTGACGGCAAATGCAATGTCAGGACGTGTGGTAGTGGTGAGGTACATCACACATCTGGTGAGACGGAGGTACAGGGTCACATCCACTGTCTTCCCTAGCTGTGTGGGATCATCCACCTACAAGGTTTTCTGCTCATCAGGCGTGAGAGGTGTGGAAGCCGTGGGCAATGCGCCAAGGAGGTCGTTGAAGCTCACCTCCACAACACGTGAGTATCGGGCTTGATGCAGTAGTAGACTATAATGTCTGCGGTCTCGCACGATCTCCATGCCAAGAAACACCGCTGTAGGACCAAGGTCCTTCATCCTGTAGGCAGTCTGGAGGACAGCCTTGGCCTCCTGCACGACCTCCAGTGAAGGAGATGTGATCAGAAGGTCATCGACATAGACCAGGATTGCGGTGAGTCGCTAAGCTGTGTCTGATGAAGAGAAAGCGATTTGCCTCGCTCTGTACATATCTCGCACGAGTCAGGGTGCCAGTGATCTCCTGGTTCCAACACCAAGTAGACTACTTGTGGCCGTACAAGGACTTGCGCAAGCGATAGTACTTGTCACCATCCTCAAAGCCAGGTGGCTGAGGAACGTAAATCTCCTCATCCAGAGAGCCATGAAACACATTGTTTACATCCATCTGGTGCAGTTCCCAGTCATGCTGAGCCACTACACAAAATAGTGCTCGAGCTGAGGTCATGCGGCCGACAGGGGCAAAGGTGTCAGTGCAATCGATGCCCTCAATTTGAGAGTACCCCTTGACGACCAAGCAAGCTTTTTGGCGTTCTAATGAGCAATCTGGCTCCACCTTCTTGCGAAAGACCCACTTGACCTGAATAGCCTTCCTCCCAAGTGGAAGGTCGACTAGCTTGTAAACTCAGTGCTCTCGGATGGCATGAAGCTCATCCTTGCAGGCAGTACGCCAAACGTCAGCATCCTGTAATGAGAGAGCTTCTCTAAGTGTGCCTGGGTCAGGCGCTAGAGAGGGAGAGCTCTGCGTGGCAAGAGCGCACGCCTTAGTGCTAGGTCTGACGACCACAAGATCGGCTGCTGCATCACAAGTGATATGAAACTCGAGAGTGACGAGGTCGTGCCCTACGGGACACACAAGATGTACCTCAATGTGCTCAAAGCGGACACTCTGGCCTAGGGCCATTGTGCCGGGATCAACTCTCGCCATGCTTAGAGCCGAGCGCCTGGGTGCGGGACCAGACACGGGCTGAGTTGCGGAATCCAATGGTCGAAGACGACCGCCAGGCTCACGGGAGTAACCCGAGCGCGATGGGTACACCCCAGGCTCAGGAAGAGGCACAATCGCAGTTGGGTAGGGCTGAGGCAAGGGAACAGGTGATGCTATGTGAGGAGATGTGGGTGTGGGAGACACGGGGCTCGTTGTGACTGCAAGAGCACGTGAGGCAGATCCACGCACAGAGAGAGGGGTGCCGGTGGACACAGGTAAGGTCAGAGGAGTACGCACAGGTACAAACATCATGGGTACCTATGGGGTGCGAGGGGATAGGGGTAGAAGCCGGCGGTGTTGGAGAGATCTCTGGACCGACTGTGATGATCGCTGGGTCATCAAGAGCCGGAGAAATGGAGGGAGCTCAAACGGACACATCAGCCTGGCGAGCGGTGCTCGAGGGCGCAGACTCCCCCATCCGTCGAGAAACCTCACGTGTGGGAATGTGTGTGACAGACAGTGACGTAATCAAAGCTAGATCACAGTAGGTGAGCGACTCAAAGAAGAGCACGTCCCGGGACTCAACAATGCAACGACGAGCAGGGTCCCAAAAACGCCATGCCTTTGACTGCGGGGAGATGCCAACAAAGGTACACAAGCAAACTCGTGCTGAGACCTTGGACCCCTACTGGTCCTCGGTGTACCACACAAAATCCAAGGATCCCCAGCCGCGAGCGAGGCGCAAGTCAGCAAGCTGGCCAAACCAGAGCTCATACGGTGTGACGTGGTCCGGAAGAGGACAGTGCGGGAGTCGGTTCCAGACCCAAGTCATAGGCGAAGCCTTCAAAGGCAGGAGACTCCGGAAGACCGCACTCAGACAGCAAAGCGCAAACCGTATCCTCCATGGTGCGGTTCTAGCACTCACTAACACCGTTCTGCGGAGGAGTAGCAAGAGTGCAGACCTGGTGAAAAATGACGTGCTTGGCGAAGAAGCTGTCCATCTCGCCAAGAAACTCGCCGCCGCCATTTGAGCAGAAGGTGTGTAGCGTGTGGCAGGACTGATGCTCAGCCATCACTAGCCAGAGGCAAACCGGAAGAGCAGCGTCACTCTTCTGGTGCAGGCTTTACACCCACCGCATCAGTTAAGGTCTGGACATATCGACCCCGATCGGATAGAGACTCAACAGGTAGGGGACCAAGAAGGTCTGAATGGACTACCTCGAGACGGCGAAGTGCGCGTGAACGGGAGTCAGGGTAGGTGCAGTGGTGCATCTTACCCTGAGTGCAGAAGAGACAGTCGGTTCTAGGCGGCTTCTCGAAGAAGCCGCGTCAAGACCGAGAGCGGGCTGTTTCCGAATTAGCTTCGACACAGTGTGGGAGCCGACATGACAAAGGCGGCGATGAAACAATCGCAGGCGTATGGGAGACAGAACACCGGTGACAAAAACACGGGTCATCCACAACGGAGGAACAAAGAAAATCGCTACGAGTGTCAATAGCAGTTACAATCGCGGACTCTACAGTGTGCTCCACAAAGAGTCCTATCAGTGTGCAAGCACGTACAAAAAGCAAACTGAGCTTAAGGTTAGGCACAAACAGCACCTCAGAAAGATACAGGGGGCCCGATGGACCATCAAAACATACAACCCCAACACCCTGGACTGGCAAGGACTGACCTGAGCCTGTGTCAACGGAACAAACAGAGGCAACAGGGCCGAGAAGAAAAAAACCAGTAAGACGACAGGTCATGTGATGAGTGGCACCGGAGTCAATGATCCAAGTGCCACCGGAATCATGACTAGAGGACGTCACTCTACAATGGGCCATGGATCACTCAGCCTCAGAAGGACGCTGGGCAGTAGGTGTGGAGGAACAACAAAGGGCACAAAAGTGAGACTTGTGAATCCAATCTGTATGGTCAGGCCCATCGCCATCACATGCGGACTGTGTCCCCCAACAGGAGTCATCATGAGTCACAAGAACAGACGAACAGATAGTCCGTGAACCACCCGTCTGTGACAACACGCTGTCACCTGCCTGAAAGCAAAGCGCCAGAAGGTGTCGGACCTTGACGATGGTTTGGTCACGAGGGCCTGAGTTGCCGCTGGTTGCCGGTGGTGAAGCGAGAAGTGATGTGGTCGTGGTCGCCGCGCGCCTGCAGGATGTGCTGCTTGATGTAGACTGTAGTGTGTGCGTAGCCTAGAGCCCACGAGTAATCCACGCCCAGTCGAGCGGCCACTCGCACTCGGTGTAGCGATGGGCGCCTCCATAGTTGTAGTAGTGAACAGAGCGTCCACTGCTAATGCTCGATGACGGTTCGTGCTGCAACTGTTGCTTGCCTGAGTTGCGCATCCGTCGCCCCTTCTTCCCCTGTGCTACTCTTGCAACACCATGTGTTTGAGTCGCAGTAAACGGGGTGGAAGGGGAGGAGGAGGACGTGGCAGAGGATGGATAAGAATTCTATAGGAGGGGCGTCAGTGGTGATCCAACGACTACCGCAGCAATGGAGGTCTCCTGATGAGCCACGGCTGCCTCACGGGCAGAATTCACCTGGAGGAAGAGCTGGTATGCCCAGGGAAGAAGGTGCAGTGAGGCCAAAAAAGGCTCAAGCATGGCGTAGCTTTACCTTGTGAAGATGTCTGTGTGCTCAAAGCCAACCGTGAGCATGATCGTGCGGAGCGCCCACAGCTGTGTACCTTCTAAGGTCCCAAGGCGCATGTAAATACGCATAGCGCGCCGCTAGTAGTTGGCTGCAGGCTCGGCAAGCCCCTGGCAAAGGGAGTGAACGGCACGGATGTGTGCGACGCGGGTGGCGTGCGTCTCTGCAGCGAGCAGTGATAATGCTAGGTCCCAGTCCCTACGTTGATCAGCATCGGTGCCTGTGCCTGCCTCGCCAAGGAACAAATGGAAGTCGACGACGGTCTCGCACGGCATGGCATTGTGAAGTCCGCGTATTGCCCTAGCCACTGTCAATACCTGTGCTTGGTCTGTAGTCGAATACGGACTGTGGTAGTAGGGCCACACATACTCTAAAGAGGCCCAGACCTGGAAGAGGAGCTCACAACAGTCAAGGCTATCCTCGCCGACATACCATGGGGGCGGTGTCTCGAAGTCCTTGGGTTGTCGCTCCGTAGGGAGAGCAACCATAGGCTGGGAATGACGAGGAATGGGAAAGACGCCGTGAAGAGAGAAGTCATTGGAGTGGAGGTCAGGTGACGATCAAACCTCGGGGAAGCGAGATGTTTGTGGGGGTCGAGAGCTCGTCTGGAGCTGGCGGAGATGCACCTGAAGCACACGAATCTTGCGCTCGGGCGAGTTGCCATCCATGTCTGGATCCTCGTCCCAAGGATCAAGAGGTGGCTGGTCGGATCTAGCTCCTGTCTCTGGTGCTGGAGCTGACTGCTGTGTAGAGGGTGCAACCCCGGCCGCTCCCTCAGAGTTCTGTCGTGGAGTTGTCGAATGTCCTCGAAGAAGCTCGATGAGTGCACGGATGGCATGAATCTGCTCTCGCTCTAGGCAACGCATCTTTGCTTGTTGGCTCCGCAGGTCCTCAATAGCCTGCAAACGTGGGCTCATGGCCCCTGAGGAGGAAGAAGAGGGATCGAGTACCGTTTTCCCCTTCTTGCCGGACGGAGCCATGTCGCCGCTCATTATGGGCGAGACGTCAATGTTCTTGAAGTTCATAAACGTGAGCGTTTCTCGAGGATTTAACGATGGCAACTTTTCACCATCCAACCTAAAATTTCACCAAGGCAAGTGCTGACGTCAGCAGGATGTTGATGCCAGCATGACATGAACACGAGAGCGAGGAAAAATTACTGACGTTAGCTCACCTTTTTTTTTTCAACCTTCGTGGATTCTGCGCGAGCAGGCGGCCGCTCCACAGCAACTATGCGGAAGTTGCGCGGAAGCTGCGCAGCAGCTTACGCTCAGCTGTTACTGTTGTTGTGGCATCAGCTGTAGCAGCAGCCGCGCAGCTGCGTTCAGGGCGACCGCCTGGTGCCTGCATCCGTGGCCGTGGCAGCAGTTGTGCGCAGCAACTACGACTACGTGCTACGGCTGCTGCACGCTGCTGCAGCCGCCGTGTGCTGCTGCCACTACTGCTGCTGATGCGATGCTATTGTTGCCGCTACTGCTCCCACAGTTGCTACGCTGCTACTGTGCTGCTGCAGCCACTGCTGGTTATGCTACTACTATGCTGCTGCTGTGCTGCTGCCACCACGTGCTGCTGCTGTGCTGCTGTCGCCGTGCGCTGCTGCTGCAACCGCGCGCTGCTACCACCGCTGCTACCACCCTATTGTTGCTGCTGTTGCATGTGCCAATTTCCGGAGCTACTGGCGACGACAGTCTACTACAACTGTCGCCTACTACTACAAGAGGCTGCTACTGATGCAGTCTCATGTAGTGATGGTGAGTGACGTTGACGATGATCGGCTGACGTCGTCGATAGGACCTTATGGATCTGCTGCAGCGGTGAATCTCACTGCTACTGCTCTGTTGCGTCTCTGCTGCGTAGCTGTGAGTACTGTCTCACCGCGCTCATACCATGAGAAGATGTGTGGAAGCTTCCTAGCGACACAGCCGCCCACTAGGCGTCAGTGCCTGGTCAGACGGTGACGACAGTCACAAGTCGTGCACACAACGGCAAGGGTCTGGCTAGGAGACACAAGGCAATGTGTCAGAACGCTTCAATCACATTTGCTGAGAGAGATGACAAATGACAGGTCCATGGCATAAGTACCTGCCGCGGCGCACGGCAGGTGTCGCACGCGGCAGTGCAAGATCTGTCCTAAAACCGGACCAAAACCTCTGTTTTGACCGTAACTCTGCACAGACATATCAGAACGCTACGTTGTCTGAACCTAGACGTGCAAGATCAAGAGCCGGACACTACGACTGGTCACATGCATGCATTTGGCATCAAACGGTGGACACACAATGCAAAAAAATGGAAATTGGGCCTACGGCGTGTCCATCGATAAACTCTTGCGTGCTGCAGAAAAAAAAGGCAGGAGGTCCCGGGTAGCGTCCAAAGTTCTGGAACGGTCATCGGTCAGCTCCAGGCTGGTAGTCCGCCACCAGATGACGCACCGGTGCCACCAGGGTCCGCATCAGGGATCTTCACGAGTATGGACACGGCCAAGTCGACAGGAACGTCACAAATCACAACAAGAGGGAGGGGGGGAGGGAGGGAGGGACGGACGGACGGAAGGAGGGACGGATGGAGGGATGAAGGGAGGGAGGGAGGGAGGGAGGGAGGGAGATAGGGAGGGAGGGAGGGAGGGATGGAGGGAGGGTGTTATGGAAGCCGTCGGTTGAGGCAGTGATTATGTGATTATGCTCATGGCAGATGCATCTGTTGATGCTCCCATTGTATTTTACGTGAAAAGCCATGTACTATCGACCCAAGAACCGGGTCATCTGGTGCATGGACAAGAAAGATATGGCCGTGCAAAGGTTGGTGGCGCACCTCCAGAAAACAGGAGACGTTCCAGTTTGACCCCGAGCATGGCGGAGCAACTTTCTCTCTCACTACAGCCAAAGCGCTCGTGGATGGATGCTTAGACAATGAGGCAAGGTTCATTGGGGTCCACGGTCACTTCGGAATGGCGGCTGGAGGTGCATTCGCAAGCAAGGGCGCTTGAGGCGGCCGTGACCTCCGCTGGCGGTGCTGCTAGCAGCAGTCACGCGTGGAGGACCATAACTTAGTTTTTTTCTCCACGGATTGAGGCATTCTTTGATGCATTGGAAAGCTTGAAGCGCGTACTACATGATGCATGTGTTGTTTGCATGAGTTCACCTTGGCAGAGGGCATCAAAGCACCTAGGAGCTTTCAGCTGGCTCATAAGGGCTGGTACATAAGGAAGCCTAGGGGTTGTTCTAGGCATGCCGATGTGACCCAGAGGCTTTGTACATTATCTTGTACAAATCTGTCAAGTCTCACAATTCATTCCTTGCCCGACTCTCCTTTTTCTCCAACAATCACCTTGCACAAGTCCATTCGGTCCTACAAGTCTTCCGAAGCGCACCTTGGTGCAAACGTTGCCGGGAGGGTCACACGGTGGGAACCTTGGTCCCAAGCAGCGGTCTTGTTGCTAGGAGAGGGGCGTGTGACATCTCAAGGATTGGCCCATACACCAAGGGGGCGAGGGTTGGGGGTTTATCCCAAGGGCTCGGTGTTTGACCATCACACTGGGTGCCCCTCGGGTTGTATTTGGTATTAGAGCGCGTGGACGTTCACTCCAGTTTGGGCGGACCCAAGGGAGGCAGTGAATTTTCCACAACTGCGTTTTGCCAAAATATGTTTTGTCACGACCGGAAGCATGGCGACAGCGGCATACGACCAGGCCTATCTCATGGAAGAGATCCGCGTGCTCTTGACAAGTTACGTAAAGAGAACCAACAGCTGCGCGGGCGTTGACAGAGAAGCCAGAGATGTCGGAGCAATTTGAGACGATGCTCCAAGCATGTTTCGACCTCCTTAACGGCAGCAGAGAAGCACGTGAAAAGATCAAGCACGTCAAGCAAGGCGGGTCACTCTAGGAATACACCACACGCTTCATGGCCTTAGCTGGAAACTAGTATAAAGCGCAGGTTGGGGCAGTGGCATTGTTGATGCAGCGTGCGGGCTTCCACGCTCGTTGCTTAGTCAGCTGCTCCTCAATCTGCCGCTCTGGAGTCTAAGTCTAAGTGCTTTGGGTTTGTTATTCAGAGATGCGCGCATCAGTGTTGGTGCCAGAAAGTAGCTCAAAACTGGAAGTGATTCATTACGAACAACAATGAGCAACAATGGGAGACCCCTCCGAATTCTAGCTCCCCACCACCTGTGTGGAGCTTGTCACTCATTTTTTAAGGCGATCACAAAATAGACCTTTTTTCCAGCAGGCAGGTTTTCTCGGTGAGCCAAGATTTACGGCCGACAGCCCAAACTCGGGTGTCGTCCGTTTTACCCAAAATCTGGGCCACACCATAATACGCACGTTACGAACGCAGTCGTGCAGCCAGAATCAGCTGGAAGAATAGCAGTGAGGAGTTGTGGCTGCCTAAACCCAGGGAGCATCCACGCTAGTCCCCGGTGCCAAGAGTGCCAAAACATCATGAAACTTGGACCCAAGGCATGACATGGCGCCGCGAACGCAATAGTGTAGTCCAACACGGCGCTGGACATGTGTAGGCAGCATATGCGGCAACAGTGCCTGCCGGCGACATGACTATCGAGGAGGTCTGCTGATGGAGCTGAGCACGAAGGAGGGAGGAGGCTCCAGTAAACTACATGTAGAACTCAGCGTGCGTCGGCTCCACCAGACGACACTCCATCAGCTTCTCGTCTCGCCTTGAGTCATTTGCATGCAAATGTATACAAGACGGGAGGACACAACATAGTACAAGTGAGAGATGTGAGACAAAAGCCAACACTCCGCCATGACTCACATGCACAGTGCACATGGACGGGCAGAGAGCATAGAGACCAAGCAGACAAGGAGAGAGAGAACCTTACGGACGCACACCGACTACACTTACAGCCTTCTTGAAAGCGTCACGCTTTACTGCCTTGGTGAAAAAACAGCCAACTGCCGTGCTTTCTCAATCCACACAATGCTGATGATGTTTTCATGCAACAACAAACAAACATAGTGATACTCAACATTGATGTCCTTTGTGCGAGTGCGGTGCACGCCGTCATTGTCAGCAATGGCCTTGGAACTTTCATTGTCACAGCGCAACGTGATGGACGGGACTGATTGACGCAACTTGGACAACACGCAACACAGCCACACGCTCAAAAAAGCGCCAGAACCAAGGGCCACATATTCAGCCTCAGTGGTGTTGTGGGCAATGCAACCTTGCTTTTCGCTGCACTAGGATATAGTCGTTCTACCAACAAGGAAGATCCAGCCGGTACGAGTCTTACCGTCCAAACTGCCCACCCAGTCACTGTCGTTGAATCCTGTCGCGACAACGCACGGCTGTCGATGGAACATGAGACCTCACAATACGTAGCGTGGTACTCGTATCGCGGTCTCGAAGTGGAGGTGACGTGGATCCTGATAGAACGGTGCGAGGAGATTGATGGCGAAGGCAATGTCTCGATGCGTCGTCATCGCTAGGAACATCAGTGACCCGATGACGCGCAGATACGTGGCCACGTCTACTGGCTCCCCCACCATGGCTCGATCAGAGCTTTTGAGCATCGCCCGACCATTGGGCGACATGGGTGAGGATGTTCTAGGTACGAGAGGCAGGTCCTCAGCGAAGCGCCCGGACAAGTTCTGGACGTAGGCGGCCTTATGGACATGCAGGATGGCCTTGGAGTGATCATGCTCAAGCTCCATACCCAGAAAGACTCGTATTGGCCCAAGGTCCTTCATTTAGTAGACAGCATGCAGCAGGTCCTTGACACGTTAGATGGCAGCTGTATCCGGCAAGACAATGAGCAGGTCGTCGACATAGACCAGGACAGAGGCGAGAGTCTGACCTCGCAGACTGATGAACGATAAGAGGTTGGCAAGGTTGCAAAGGAGGCTGCTGGTGAGAAGCGTGCGACCGATCTCCTGGTTCCATGAACGCGGTGACTGCTTCAAGCAACAAAGGGTGTTCCAGAGCTTCCAAACCTTGCCGGAGCCATCGTCTCAGCCTGGAGGCTGCACCATGTAGAGCTCCTTGCCCTCCATGGAGAAAGGCGGTGCTTACATGCATCTGATGCACTTCCCACTAGTGTTGGGCAACCAAGATGAACAATGCCTGACTGTTAGAGAACCGACCGACCGGGGCAACGATCTGGTCATAGTCAATCCCAGGGCCTTCAGCAAACCCCTAGGCTGTGAGACGGGCCTTGTACTTGTCCAGGGACCCGTCTCGCTTCCACTTTCGTCGGACAACCCACTTGGCACTGATGGCCTTGCGGCCCAGGGGGAGGTTGACGAGCTCATAGACGTGATGTTGCCAAATGGTGGCAAGCTCTTCGGCGCATGCAGCCTCCCAGTGACCGGCCTCGGGAGACGCCCTAGCCTCACGCGGGGTGGCTGGGTCCTCTGGTCGCTCCGTGGAGCGGACACTGAGGGTGTGCGCGTCTTGTGCCCCTGGTGGCATCTCCGTGAGCGTGGCCGCAATGGCATATCGGTGTTGCTGATGGAGCAAAGCATAACCCAGAGCTGACCCTGGATGTAGGTCATTGATGATTGATAGTGTGACTAAGTCAAGTGCCTTGGTGCTGGGGTCCCTACTCGCAACTGTCGAAGTGGGTCTGACATGAGGTGAGGAGGCTCGTGGGATGACAGGGGGTCGTGGCACAAGACGACATCAGGATACGACCTGAGTGCTCACTATTGGCCTGGGTCTAAGGCTACCACTCGGACCATGTGTGTAGCGTGCCGATACAGACGGGGCATCCGGCCCTGAGGAGCTAGCGGACACAGACGAGGCAGCCAATTGTGAGGGATTGGCGGGCACGGAAGGGGCAATTGGTGTTGAGGGGCTGTTGAACACAAACAAGGTAGCTGGCTCTAAGGGGCTCTTGGACACAGATGGGGTGGCCGACACTAAGGGGCTGGCAAACATGGATGGGGCAGCCGGCTCTGAGGGGCTGTCGAACATAGATGGGGTAGCCGGCCCTGAGGGGCTGGGGGACACGGACGGGGCAGCCTGCTGTGAGGGGTTCTCAGAAACAGATGGGGCAGCTAGCCCCGAGTGGCTGGTGGACACAGTTGGGGCAGTTGGCTGTGAGAGGCTGTCAGACACAGATGGGGCAGCCGGCCCTAAGGGGCTCGCGGATACGGACAAGGCAGCCGGCGCATACGGACCCGCGGGTGCTGACGATGCAATGCCCGGATGCAGCTGGACAGAGAACGGACCCACCACTCCCCCACACATCAAGAGGAACATCGACACCCCAGAGCGAACGAGGTTGCCGGAAAACAGGTCCTCAAAGAAGAGGGCATTCCGTGACTCGACGATGTTGTGCCGGGTGGGATCCTAGAAACGCCATGCCTTGGACTGACGCAAAACACCAAGGAAGGTGCAAGGACGGCCGCTAGGCTCGAGCTTGCCACCCTGGTGTGGGGTAGGCAACCACACAATGGCAATGTTGCCCAGACATGGGCCGGGCGTAGGTCAGCTTGCTCTCCACACCAGTGTTGGTATGGTGTGTACTGACGGGGAATGGGTCCGTGGGGTATCCGGTTTCAGATCCATGTCGTGTACGTCATAGCCTCAAAGTAGAAGCCGTCAGAGATGCCGGATTCAGTCCGCATGGTACAGACGGCGACGGCCATGGTGCGGTTCTAGTGCTTAGAAACGCTATTCGTTGCAGGCATGTAAGGCGTCGACATCTCATGATGGACACCACGGGAGGCAAGGAAGAGTGTGGTCTCCCCCAGACATTCACCCCCGTAATAAGAACAGAAGCGGCAGAGGGGACGACCACACTCGCGTTCAGTATGGACAAGCGAGTCTCAAATGGTGGGAGCAACATTGCTCTTCTACCAAAGGTAGAAGACCCAGCGATGGCGAGAGTAGTCACCCGTAAGTGTCAAGATGTAACGACCGTGCTCGCCGACGGACTCTGTTGGGAGGGGGCCCATGACATTAGAGTGGACCGAGTCGAGCGGGACGGTCACTTCAGAGGTAGATAGGGGGTAGGTGGATCTGTGCATCTTCCCTTGACCACAGTCAATGTACTCCGTGGGACACAGTAGAGGAAAGGAGGCTGGGTCAAGGCCCGTGGCTTGTTGCTTGCGAAGCATGCTTTCAATAGCGGAAGAGTGGATGTGACAGAGGTGGCGATGCAAGAGATGCATGTGCTGCAAAGACAGTGTGCTAGTAAAAATTACATGGCTAGTGTCGGTTGATGAGGAGGGGACAGAGGTAGAAGCGGACAGGCACGGTACTTGCCACATGTTTCCATGGGCGGTGGCATACAAAACGACACGTCCTAATGGACTCAACGACATAGTTCCCACACCACACGAATGCGAAACGTCCATGCTCATGCAATCAAGGGCGGTGAGAGACAGGAGGCTGTGCTCAAGGCCAGGGAAGAAGGGGAAATCAATCACAAAGACATCACTAGCAGGACCACGGAAACGAAAGACGCCGACACCACAAACAGGTAACACATGACCAGATCTGTCCGAGCCCCGGTGACATCGGTGATGGGACCAAGGACACTAAAAGCCTCACGTGAGGCCGTCATGTGATGGGTGGTCCCGGAGTCAATGATCCATGTCTTTGACGGATTCATAACCGGTGTGGCCAGGTCGCTGATAGTCACATGGCAATGAGTGAGCGACGCTGACGCGGTGGAAGGAGGTACAAACCGGGACTGCCACTCATCCAGCCAGGCGACGTCATCATGAAGAGGCACGGCAGAGGATGGTGTAGACGAAGAGATAGGACACGACCGTAGCACAAACTCTGTCATGTAGGGTAAGGAGTTGCTATCAACTACGCAACTCGCACTTTCCTTTGGAGGAGGGTGAGAAAGGCCAAGCTGAAGTGTAATGAACTACTCCAGCTAACGCTCGCGAGTGGAGGGTCCGACGGAGTAGACTAACTGTGGTCTAATGGCGCCGGAGTCAAGAAAGGAGGGATATGATGCTGGAGGCATCGGTGACAAAGAAGCGGGCACGGACAGCTGCGGAAGATACTACGGTGGAGCTGTCGCGAGCGGCAAAGATGCACTAGGAGCAGCGACAGTCACGGTAGTGGTGGCAAGGCGACACTCGCGCTGCAACGCATGGTGGCGATGACGCGAGCCTTGTTAGTTGAGAGAGGACACGTGTACAACCCGTGTCCTGACCGGCCATAATTATGGTAGACAAGGCCAGCGCCGCCGAAGCTGCTAGACTACTATTGAGGGCCCTTGCCCTTCTTACCCCTGCGCTTCTTCTTGTTTGACGAGGTGGCGCTGGAAGACGCGCTATTGTTGGGGTGGTAACAGCCACTAAGGCAATAACAAGAGAGGTAAGGGACTCTGTGCAATGGATATGTGACTCTTGACAAGCCTCTTCACTGCGTAGGAAGAGCTCGAGGGCCTAGGGCATGAGGGTACCCTGGACAACCATCGTAGTGAGGACGCCCTCGGAGTAATGGAAGAAGACGTCGGAGAAGGGGTCGGTGGCGACGCGCTTGATGGTTAGGAGCATGGAGAGAGGGGGTGGCGCGACGTCTCCAAGGCGATGCAGGATGTCCTCTGCGCAATGACAGTAGGAGGTGATCGTCTCAATCTTCCCCATGCGGAGGGAGTTGAACTCCCGGATCATGCGGCTGGTCTCAATGTCACTCGAAAGGCAATGAGGGCGCATGAATACGTGCCACGCCGCTACCGGGTCAAGGATAGCGCCAGTGGTTAGATTGTCAAGGAAGGGCTCGAGGGCCAGGCATGAAGCCGGAAGGGCCACAAGGATGAGGGCACGAACGGCGCGACCAACGTCATACACCTGGTTGGCATAGTTGGAGTCAAAAGGGAGGACATTGTAGGGCCACAAGTTCTCACCCTGTGCCCACATCTGGAAGATGAGCTCCCAGCTCCGGAACTGCCCGCCAGACTGAAGCGACGGCGGCACGGTTTCGGAGTCCTTTTGCCTGCTGCCGGCACCTAGAGTGGGGCCTAGGACTAACGTTACCGTCTGGTGTTGGCGTTGGGTGTGTTCCTCTGCCAGGTACTACGTGGCATAGGAGACCGTAGGAGTCATGTAGGGAACAAAAGATAATTAATGACGTTGCTACTGTTGCTGCAACGGCTATTGCTGCTACTGCGATGGCCGCTGATGATGTTCATGCTGTAGCTACTACTGTGGCAATGGTGGCGACAGCTACAATGCCGCTAGTTGCTGTGTCAGCATTGCGAGCTGCTGGGTCAAGTGGCAAGCGGATCCGTCATGCCAGTATAACCTACGGTAGAACCTGCGGGGTGTTGATGGTATTGCTCCTGCTACTATTATTGTGGCTGGTGTTGTTGCTGTTGGTGGTGGTGCTGCTTTTGCTTCTGGTGGTGCTTCTACTGTTGATGCTGCTACGGCTGCTA
The DNA here is from genome assembly GCA_023375785.1 of Penium margaritaceum. Classification (NCBI taxonomy): domain Eukaryota; kingdom Viridiplantae; phylum Streptophyta; class Zygnematophyceae; order Desmidiales; family Peniaceae; genus Penium; species Penium margaritaceum. The sequence goes on along the minus strand of SZWC01001726.1, from coordinate 126,426 downwards.
CTATTGTTGCTGTTGCTACTGCTGTTGTCGTGGCTGCTGCTACTGCTGCTGCTTCTACCACTCCTCATGCTGTTCTAGTGGCGGCCGCTGCTGCTGCTGCTGCTGCTGCTGCAAGTCCTACAGATGTTGTAAGACGGGGGATCCTCCAATAGAGGAGGACCCCTCTTTGTTCTCTACCATGGGGTTTTGTCTCCCCTCCTTGTTACCCCTTTGTTTTGTTATTTTTGGTACTGGTGATGTAAGTAGTGATGTTAGCAGAAACGTCAGCTTAGAATGGCTGGCGTCAGATGTTGCCGTTGCATTATCTACAGAGTTGCTATTTTAGTTTTCCTTTTGTTTTTGCTGACATCATCAATGATGTCATTAGTGAAGTCAGCTGAGGATGGCTGACGTCAGCAGCGGCTATTGCTGGAGCTGCTGTTGTGTCACTTACAGGGCATTTGCTGCTACTGTTGTAGTTGTTGTTGCTGTTGCTGCTGTTTTTGCTACCGTTGCTACTACTGATGTTGCTGCTGGTCTACTACTACAGCTGCTACTATTACTACTACAGCTGTTGTTGGAGCAAAAGCTGTTACTACTGCTGCAATTGCTGTTGCTGCTACTACGGCTGATGTTGTAGTGGCAGCTGCTACTGCTGCTGTTGTAGTAGCAGCTGCTACTATTGCTGCTGCTTCTGCTTCTTCTTGTTACTGCGGTTGCTGTGGTTGTTGCAGCGATTGTGGTGGTGGCTTCAACCGCTGCAAGGCCACCTGTGGGATGAGGGATTTTTTATACTCCCCGTTTTTTCTTTGTTCATTATACAGGCTCGCTGCTTGGTGTGAGCAACAAGCTGCAAGCGATGAGCTTGCTGCTCGCTGCTTGCTGCTCGCTGCTTGCTGCGAGCAGTGGGCTGTGAGCAACTGCAGCTGGTGCTGGTGCTTCTGGCCACTGATGTAGCTGCTGCTACTAGCCTCTGCTGCAGCTGCTACTGCTGGCTCCTGCTTGTTGTTGCTATTGCTATAGCCGGCTGCTTCTGCTGCTGTTATAGCCAGCTACTGCTGTTGCTCATTGTTGCTACTACTGCTGCTGCTACTACTGCTGCTGCTACTACTGCTACTGCTACTACGAGCTGCTGCTGCTGCTTGCTTTCGTGAGCTACTGCTTCTGCGAGCTGCCGCAAGCTAGTACTGCTGCTGGCTACTGCTGTTGCTCACAGTTGCTCCTGGCTCTACTACCACTACTTGTTGATGTTGCAAGCTGCTGCTGCTGTTAGAGGTTGCTACTGCTGCTTGCTTTTGCTGCCAATCATTGCACGTGGTTTACGTCGTCACGTGCATCGTTGCCAGTAGGTGCCTGACTTGGCCTGCCGCTCACCCCCTTGCGTCACGCGTGAGGCTCAGTGCTGCTGGAAAAATCCGGTAGCATTTCCCTTGGCCTAGTGGCTGTGGGAAAAATTCTGACACTGCCACCAGGCGAGTCAATGCTGACGGGAAAAATCCAGCAGCATTTCCTCTACATTGGCGCGTATGGGGGTCCACCGGCATAGTCAAGAACCTGTACGCCAGCTGTATGCTATTGCTGCTACGCTCTGACTTTGATACCAAAATGAAACTAATCTAAAGTGCAGGTTGGGGCATTGCTCATGTGGCGTGCGGGCTTCCACGCTCGTTGCTTAGTCAGCTGTCCCCTCAATCTGTCGCTCTAGAGTCTAAGTCTGAGTGCTCTGGGTCTGTTACTCATACATGCGCACGCCAGTGTTAGCGCCAGAAAGCAGCTCAAAACTGGAAGTGACTGATAAAGAAACAAGAATGAGCAACAATGGGAGACCCCTCCAAATTCTAGCTCTCCCCCAGCTCTGAAGAGCTCGTTACTCTGTTTCTAAGTCAATTAGAAAATAGACACGTTTTATGGCAGGCAGGTTTTCTTGGTGAGCCCTGCCAAACAGCCCACAGCCCAAACCCGAGCGTCGTCCGTTTTTCCTGAAAACTGGATCATAACATAATACGCATGTTGCAAACGTAGTCATGCTCTCAGTATCAGCTAGAAAAAAATAGCAGTGAGGAGCTATGACTGCCTAAATCCAGGCAGCATCTACGCTAGTCCCCGGTGCCAACAGTGCCTAAAAACCATAGAACTTGGACCCTAGGCATGACACAGCGCCGTGAAGGCAACAGTGCAGTCAAACACGGTGCTAGACGTGTGCAGGCAACATATGCAGCGACAGTGCCTACCGGCAACACGACTGCCGAGGAGGTCTGCAGATGGAGCTGAGTACCAAGGAGGAGGAGGCTCCAACAAACTGTGTGTAGACCTCAACGTGAATCGGTTCCACCGGATGACACTCCATCAGCATCACGTCTTGCCGTCAGTCATTTGCACGCCGATGTACACAAGCCGGGAGGACACAATAGAGTACAGGTGAGAGATGTGAGACAAAAGCCAATAGCCTTCGCGGCGCAGATCGAAAAATACTCGGACACAAAGGCGTATGACCGTAACTATGATGGCCTGAAGCTGCACGTCCAACGTGAACTTGCAGTACTCGGCTTGCGGACCTTTGCGTAGATGGTTGCGTCGGCAGAGCGCATCGATACGGTAAGCTACAACGCACACTGGACCAGTTATACAGCATAGCCACGGGTGAAGCAGCCGGGTCAGGCTGTGCCCATGGAGGTGGATACAATCTAAACCAGCCAGCAAGGCGCGGACGGGAAGCAAGGACTGAGAGGCAAGTGTTGGGCTTGTGGTGAGGAGGGTCATTGCAAGCGTGACTGCCCCAAGCGCAAGACAGAACAGAGAAACGGGCAGCAGTAGTGAGGAGGGGACAACCTACTGCTGAAAATCTTTCAGCAAAGGACAGCACCAGCCCTGAAAGGCTTTTGCCAATTAAGGAGCTGCATCAAGTGCTGTTGCAGAATGAATGTGAGACTTGGCAGTTTTCAGAGATTATCCTGGAGCTACTTCTTGAGTTTCCGAAGGAGAGTTTCAAGGGTCGGAGGAAGTTACACAGTCATCTGGATGGCGGTGCAAGCCATAGCCTCTTCAACGACAGGTTGGCGACAAGTTTGGGGCTTGCACGGCAGCCAGAGATGTTGGCCAAGGCACAACAAGTGTCCAAAGTGGTGGAGTGCAACAGGCTTCTCGTGAAGCACAAGGTCTACATGGGTGAGTTGCTGTGTGACATGGAGTTCCACACTTGCCATATGAATGATTATGACTGCTTGATTGGCCAGGATTGGTTGCACGCCTGGAATCCGGAGGTGGATTTGAGGTACAACCATGTAGTTGTGAAGGTGGGCGGGAGAAATCTCACTTTGCCATCGTTGCAGAGGGAGGTGAAGGAGGCAGACGTGGCGGAATTGAGAAAGCAGCTGCGCGTCATAAACTTGCAGCATTTGAAGCTGTACAAGTACAACAGTGGCAAGGTTTACTTGGCATGGGTGCGTCCACAACAAGCAGCAAATCAGTAGATTGCAGCGGTCAAAGCAGCGGAGGGGCAGCTGCTGGCAGGCGGAGGAGCTCTAGAGGTGCCTCCCGGTGCTCGGGAGGTGCTCAAGGAGTTCAAGGATGTTTTCCCAGAAGAGCTACCAAGGGGGTTGCCACCGCGGTGCGACACCGACCACAAGATTGAGGTGGTGCCAGGGTTGTCACCAATGGTGCGGTCTTACAATTGCATGAGCAACGTGGAGCTTGCAGAGCTCAAGAACCACTTGGGAAAGTTGGTGGACCAAGGCTTCATTTGGCCGTCGGTGTCTCCATACGCGGCGCAAGTGCTGCTCATCAAGAACAAATCAAGAGAGTTGCGGATGTGCGTGGACTATTGGGCGCTCAAGAACATCATGGTGAAGAACTTCTACCCGTTACCACGGGCTGAGGAGTTGTTCGACCAGTTGCTAGGCGCACGCGTCTTCGGCAAATCGGACATGAGGTCGGGGTACCACCAAATCCGCATTGCGGAGGAGGATGTGGAAAAAACCACGTTCGGGACGTGCTATGGACACTTTGAGTACCTCGTGATGCCCTCCGGGCTATCAAATGCTCTTGCCACGTTTATGGCGTTGTTGAACCAGGTGTTCCACCCCTACTTGGACCAGTTTGTAATCAAACTCCTTGCCGACATCCTTCTCTATTCACGATCGACAGAGGAGCACCAAGAGCACCTACGGACGGTGATAGAAGTACTGAGACAGGAGTGGTTTTTTTCCAAGCACAGCAAGTGTGAATTAACCAAGCAGGAGGTGGAGTTCCTCGGCCACATCGTTAGCGGGAGGGGGATCCGCATGGACCCAAAAAAGATGGAAGAAGTCAGGGAATGGCCATGGCGGGCGTGCGTATGAGACATCTCGGTTTTTCTTGGTTTTATGAACTAACACCGGAGGTTGATCTTGGGACACATGGCAATGGGAGCACCCTTGACAGACTTGCTCAAGAAGGGGCACCAATGGGAGTGGGGTGCAAAGGAAGGGCAAGCGTTTGGTGCAATGGAGGCTGCCATGTGTCAAGCCCTGGTGTTGGTACATCCGGGCACGAGTAAGGAGTATGTGTTGGCGACGGACGCAAGCGACTATGCAATTGGCAAGGTGCTGATTCAGGACCAAGGGAAGGGGTTGCAACCCGTTATGTAATACTCCAAGAAGCTCAAAGGGGCTGAGCTCAACTACCCAATCCACGCGAAGGAGATGCTCGTGGTGGTCCAGGCCTTCAAGCAGTGGAGGTGCTACCTTGAGGCACGGCGGTGTGTGGTGCACACGGACCACTACGCGATCAAGTACCTCAACTCGCAGCCAAACCTGAGTCATCGTCAAGCACGGTGGATGCAGCTACTGAAGGGTGGCATTGACCACGAGATCTAGTACAAACCAGGGAGGATCAACCCAGCGGACCCGATTTTGCATTGCCCGGACTTGGGCATGCATGCGATCACAGTGTTGGCAAGATCCCTAATCATCCGCAACCTGTTTGTCCACGGGTATGCGGATGTCCAAGACTTTGCCGGGAGTATGGTAAAAGTGTGCAAGTGGGATGGCGAGTATTGGCGGAGTGAGAAGGGGAACTAGCTTGTGGTGCCGCGGAGTGTGTCGTTACAACGAGCACTATTGGAGGAGGCACACGAATTGCACTTCAATGGTCGTTTTGGCCATGACAAGAACTTCAAGATGCTCATACGCCAATATTGGTGGGCGACGATGGGAGCAAATTGCAAGGAGTACGTGAGCAGCTATGACACGTGCCACAAAATAAAGTCGCGGAGGGCGCGGGATCCAGGGGAGATGCAGCCACTACCAGTGCCGATACATCTGTGGACGGATATTTCACTTGACTTTGTCGCGGGTCTTCCACAGAATGCAACAAGCAACACCATGGTGCTGGTGGTGGTGGACCGGTTCAACAAAATGGCACACTTTAATCCATATGCAGATAAGGTCATGGATGCAGAGTTAGCTCAAATCCTCTTGCAACACGTCACCAAACTTCACGGGGTGCTTAAGTACATGGTCTCGGACCGCGACCCGCGCTTCACATCCCGGTTTTGGGAGGAACTCTTCAAGAAGATGGGCACTCATGTGGATCTTTCATCGGCCTACCATCCCCAAATGGATGGCCAAACTGATCGCACCAATCACACCATGTAGCAGGTGGTGCGAGGGATCTTGGAGCCGGATGGTGATGGATGGGAATGCACGCTCCCAGTGGCTGAGTTTGCCTACAACATGGTAGTGCATACCTCTATGGGACAGTCACCCTTTGACGTAGTGTATGGGAAGCAGCCTGAATGTCCCTCAGACACAGCAACGAGATCAGACCTACGTGCTGTGCAACAGTTTACGAGTGACTTCACGGAGGTGTGGCCCGGTGTATGAGATTCGATCCACAAGGCGCATCAGCAGATGAAGCGGCAAGTGGAAAAGCATCAGATAGCCAAGGAGTTCTCAGTGGGACAAAAGGTACAATTGAATTCGCGGAACCTACTGCTGGCGGGGGCGGACAACGACAAGCTCAAGCCTCGGGGGGTGGGCCCTTTTTCCGGAAAAGGAGAAGCGGTCCGCGGTGACCTACAAGTTGGAGTTGCCGGACCACTACATGATCCATCACCATTTCCGCGTTTCTCTTCTCAAGGCCTAAAAGGATTTGGATGCGCAGTTTGCGGCGCGGGGACAAGCTCCTCCTCCACCGGTCTTGGTGGAGGGTGAAGAGGAGTACGTGGTGGAGAAGATTCTCGGGCACTGTTGGCGCGGTAACAAGTGGCAGTACCTTGTGCAATGGCTCAGCTCTAGGCCTGAGCACAACTGCTAAATCTCCAAAGCCAATATCCATGGAGGCGGTGATTTCAACACGGACCTTGTACCAGGTTCGCGCCGGGATGGTACGCCCTCGGAGGGGATGGTTATGTTATGGCAACCGCCAGTCGAGGCGGTGATTACGTCATTATGCTGATGTCAGATGCATATTTTGATGCTTCCATTGCATTTTACATGAAAAATCGTGTGAAATAGACCCATGAACGGGGTTGTTCGATGAAGGGACGAGAAAGATAATCCCGTGCAAAGGTGGGTGGTGCACATCCAGAAAACAGGAGACGTACTGGTTCGACCCCGAGCATGGAGCATTGACTTTCTCACCCACTGCAGCCAAAGCGCCCCTGGATTGATGCTTGGCCAGTGAGGCAAGGTTCATTTGGGGCCATGGGTGCTTTTGGATGGCGGCCGGAGCTGCATTCGCAAGCAAGGGTGCTTCGGGCGGCCGTGACCTTCGCTGGCGGTGCTGCCAGCTTCAGTTACGCGTGTAGCACTCAAATGACCATAACATAGCCGTTGCTCCATGGATTGAGGCATTCTTTGGTGATTTGGAAAGTTCGCAGTGCACACTACATTACGCATGCATTATTTGCATGAGTGCACCTTGGTATTGGGCTTCGGAGCGCTGAGAACATTTCAGCTGGCTCATAGGGGCTGGTACATAATGAAGCCTAGGGGTTGTTCTAGGCATGCAAATCTGACCCAGAGACTTTGTACATTACCTTGTACTAATCCATAAATTCTAAGGATTCCTTCCTTTTCCAACTCTCCTTGTTCACCAAGCATCGCCTTGCACACATCCATTCAGTCCTACAAGTCTTCCGTAGCAAACCTTGGTGCAAACGCCGCCGGGAGGGTCGTACGGCAGGAAACTTTGGTCCATGGCAGCGGTCTTGCTGCTAGGAGAGGGACGTGCGACATCTCAAGGGTTTGCCCACACACCAATCGGTTGAGGGTTGGGAGATTTATCCCAAGGGCTCGGCGTTTGACTGTCACGTCGGGCGTCCCTCGGGTCATAGAGGGAGAGAGGGAGGGAGGTAGGGAGGGAGAGAGAGAGAGGGGACATGGGGGGGTGGTTGGGGAGGGAGGGGTATTGTCATGTAAGTCTTCGCAAGCTTGTTGTGACCAATTGGCCGTGTCCATGCTTGTGCAGATCCCTGATGTGCACCCAGTTGATGCCAATGCACCGATAGGTGGTGGCTCCACCCACCAGCAGCTGTTAGACACTTGTCGCGGCGTCCCAGGTGCTTGATGGGGTGCTATGCAGTTTTTCTGCAATCCCACAAGTTTTGTCGGTGGACCGACTGTTAAGCCCGATTTTCATGTTGTGCATTTTGTATCCATTAATCAATGCCATACTTGTTTATGAGTTGTAGCATCCAGCTTGAGATTTTGCATCTCTAGGTTCAGGCGATGTAGCGTTTGGATGACAGAGTGCAGAGTATGGGAAAAACAACATTTTTGGGCCGGTTTTAAGACAATCTAGCAATGCCGCATGCATCACCGGCCGTGCGCTGTGGCAGGTATTTATGGTGTGTAGTTGTCAGTTGTCATTTCTCTCTCCAGTGCCTAAGATAGTGAAGCTTATGAGACTTTGTGTATCTCCCTAGCCAAACACTAGTTGCTTCTTCCATTCGCCTTCTTGCTAATGCGTCAGCTGATTGGACTCTATTGCCGCGTCAGCAACAACAAAAGTAGGATGAATTACAGAAATCTCTCAAGATATCAGAGTAGTTAGACCCTTCTTGTTGAGCTGCATTGTAGAGACATAGTACCAATAGCAACAGTCACAGTCATCATAACAGCCGTGTCCTGGGACTCATGGTAGCAGTCGTTGGTACCAAAGACGTCGCCTCAAAGTTAGCAGCATCGTCATCACTTAACCACCACTAGAGTCCCTGGGAACACCAACATTGGCCGTGTCAATCACCGCAACAGCCGAGTATGGCAAATACAACAAGGCAGAATTTTGGTACAAAGCACCCTGTTGGCGGCGACGATTCACTTGCTACGTGGTTGTTCCCCAGAAAAAATGAACTCTGCTGCTCAAAGAATGCCATGACACATGTCAACATGGACATTTTGGGGAAGACAAGCAGCTGAAGAAGGTGGCGTACAATTACTGGTGGAAAAAATGCAATCCAACGTGGCCAACTTCTGTAAATCTTGCCACACCTGTCAGCGACAAAAATCCCGTTGCACACACCCACCTGGACTCCGTCAGCCGTGTTGAAAAATTGCCTCTCCGCATGCCCAAATGTGGCGCCAGGAGGCACCGACGAGCTGCAAAAAATTGGAAACTCCGCGCCGGCGGATCTGGTCACTCGAAGATTGCTCGGATCCTAAAATGGAGGATTTTCCAGTAAATTTTACAAGTCGCTAAATCCGGTGGAAGTTGTTTTGCCGGAATCGGACAAGTATCGAGGGATACATGACCTTCCAAATTTGGGGTGTGCGCAACGGCTCTGGGAGCCGGCTGCGACTCGAAATCCAGTTGATAATCGACCGGATTGCGTAACAGAAACACCATTTGGAGAAATTGATCCGGAAGGCCTACCGAGGCGTCCGGTGGGTAATCCACCTGATCAGGTGGATCATCCACCGGATCCTGTAGTACAGGTTGTTACTAAAGGACTTAGCCAAAATCATGGCTGAGCATCGAAAACTCAGTAGCATGCTTTGTTACTCGGGGACAGTCAAAATTCTGACTGCAGGTCCGCGGACAGGTTTCGAACCTCGTCACACCCCATCACCAAACTAGACCCAAAAGTGGGGAGGGTGCATGGAAACAGTGCAGGGGACCCCTACACCATGTGCAATGGGATCTGCGCCTTGGGAAAGGCACTTCGCACGTGAATGAAGGCGCCACAGCGAGTGGCGGTGTCAGGCTTCTCTGGTGGGTGAGACCTGCACTTCGGCAAACGCAACTTGGGCTAAGCTTAGCCAAATTGCGCACAGTTTGGTGCGTTGGAAAGATCATGACTAGACCTATAAATGTTGTGATCATGTTGATGCTCAACGAGTAATGCAAAATTGTGTGATGCCCTTCGCAAAAGTGACTGTCTCTACATGCCTGCTCACATAGCGTGAGGCGACCAGAAAACTCACGCTCACTCTCAGATTCGCCCAAAACAGAAGACGTGAACCACTAGAGATGATCAGTCAAACGTTGGTACTGTACCACGCGGATTCCTCCTGAAAAACCGCTCCCCATTCCAACAAAAGCATGGAAGGACATCTCTCTCGCCTTCGTCACAGGACTACAAGTCACACCAATGAGTATGACGCAATCCTCATGGTCATCGACAGATTTTCCAAAATGTCTCACTTTATTCTGACTACAACCACCGTCACCGCCTAAGGAACAGCGCACCTGTTTCTTAGCAACATCATGTGGCTACACGGCGTGTCAAGAACCATCAAGAGCGACAGGGACGATCGAATCACCAGCCATTTCTGACGCGAACTGATGACTCGCTCGGATCCAGCTTCCAACGGCGTTCCATCCTCAAACTGGCGGCCAAACCAAGCGGACCAACCAAACTCTCGAACAGCTTCTCCCAATGTTATACTAACACTTTAGGGTAGATTCGACGCAAGAATACCTAACCGCCAAAATCGCGTGTAATTTGGTGATCTCCACCACAACAGGCAAAACTCCGTATGAAGTGGTGTGTGGCAAACTTCCCGCCACACAAAGGGGATTTCAGACCCTAAGCAAAATTCCTGCAATTGACGTCCACCGTTGTGAGTTTTCCACCATATGTGATGAAACACGGTAGACACTTCAGAAGACAGAAGCGGGGATGAAAGGAGCAGCTGACCGACATTGCAGTGACGATTTTTTTGCCACCGGCAACAAAGTTCATATAAGCTCGACCGATATCAAACTCCGTGGAGCCGACTGTTCGAAGCTTAAACCCCAATGGTTGGGACCGTTTGAGATCAAGCGTATAAAACACCCCATGGTTGTGCGACTCAAACTCCCCAACATGATGCACGTTCACCCGGTCTTTCATATCAGCAGACTCAAGCATTACCAAGACCCCCGAAAGATTTTCCCTGGCAGGGATGTCCGTCCCCCTCCTCCTGTACTAGTGGACGAGGACACTGAATAGGTCATCAAGGAAATCCTCGGCCATCGTTGATGTAGCAGAACAAAACAAAATCTTGTCAAGTGGCATAGCTACAACGCCGCACATAACAGCTGGGAACCCTACGACAACCTCCGAGACGTCGATCACCTAACCGATGGCTCTTACTACTGTCGCTAGGCCACATCTTCGCGCCGGGAAGTCGCGACTAAATGGGGGGAAGTGTTATGTACCAGAGGTACAAAACTCCTTGACCTTTCGAACGGGCATTTCTCTCGTTACACAAATAGCCCACCGCATGTCGAGACATTGGTTCTTTGCCGAGGGCAATTCAGCCAACTGTCCTCACCCTTTCGCAAACCTTCTTGGACTATCTGACAACTTTGACCACTTTTGAGAATCTACGATAGCACTGTCATGAAATTTTGGTTGAATTCTCGATGCATCAAGACAAATATCGATTTATGAAGATGCATCTTACATTTTCACTCTTGATCCTTGAAGCTACCGAATTCTCGGCATGGCTTCTCGAATCTGACTACTCACGATGCGACTACACACGCGTTGCTTGACAATTGACCCAACAACCTTGACTATGCCTGATTCGTAACTTTACACTTGTACAAATATGTTCGACCATTCTGAAACTTGTCATCGAAATACACTTGCTGCTAATTGTAAACTGCTCAAGTGTCCAAAGATCCCAATCATGTTTTGCCTCACAAGTTTCACCTATTCACCATCTACGCTCCGTTTGGCATAACATGGGGTAACTCCTCAAACTAGCTTTGGATGCCGCTATCTTGCAACCTCGAGGAAGGCTTTAGTATTGAAAGTTGACTCTTGACACGTCACATTATCCTTCTTTTCCAATTCCTAGAATCATCAATTGCTTTACACCTGTGCCCTGTGAACCATCCACATTTTGTTTGACGTAAAATTTTGCACAACGTAATAACAAATCCCTCTATTGGGGGGTGAATAACAACATAAGCCCCAAATCATGAATGAATTGATTCTTGGGAGCATACGATTTGACATGAATATCATTGTGTTTGTTTTCTTGCTTGTCGATTGATCGTCTCCCATGGTAGCTTGTAACGGCGTGTCTCCAGCTGATGCACTTAGGTCATTGTCCCAGTTTGTAGAATGGCGTCCAAAGCTCCCTCAATGGGTTTTCCCCTCTGCATCACTCTTGGGGGCAATCTTCATCAACGACCCATATAGGGTAACTTGAATATTTCAAGTCTTCGGAGGCCCATTTTCGCTTTTACTTCGCCCCCTCGTTCCGTGTCCCAAACGAGGGTGTATTATCTCAAACTCATGAGTTTGCAAAAGTTTCTTCTGATTTCAGAACTCTTAGTTCGAACTAAACAAACTCAAGTTCCATTTTTTGTGCATCGACGTGAAATTGTCGTGTACGAGGCATGATCGGCGATTTTGCGCTGACTTCTCTCGTGCGCAACTCGCTCCCGTCTCGCTCTATCCCCCGTCCTCGCTTGCTCTGGCAAGGAGGGTGAGCAAGGGCGAGGGCACAAGGCCAAGAGCCTCGCCCTTGAGGCTCTCGTGGCCTATCAGCCGCTGATCGAGCCACCAGCTTGATCGTCGGCTGGTCGCTGGCCGACGGGTGGCCGGCCGGTCATCTGAGTGGCCGCCGACCACCCAGCAGGCCGGCCGCCAGCTGGACGGTGGCCAGCGCATGGCTAGCCACTCGCTAGCCCTCGCATTAGCAAGGGGTGGTTGTGAACCACCCCCTCGCTAATGCTAGGTAGGAGGCCTAAACTGGCCCTCCCGCTCCATTCCTCCCCACTGATTATGAACCGTCCCTGTTCACGACCACGAGTACAAGTGCCCAATAGTGATTCGTCAACATTATGAAAGAAAATAAATAACTTCAATCACCAGCTAGACATGAACACGTGCATGGCACTTGGACCTGAACTGTAGCTTGTCGGTCAGCACGGCTAGGATCCTCCCCCTTTTTGGCTAGAGCATTAGTGCAACAACCATGTTGGGCGTCCCCAACCACGTATGGTTGCAGTCGATCAATGCTGCTTTACAGGATTGTTGTTCACTCTTTCCGTGTTCAGGTGGTGCCGCCACCCACACGTTCATCTATGCAAACTTCCAGACTCATTCATGGCAGGGTCCATGTACATATGGAGCATCTGCTCCAGAGGGCAGTTCACATGCTCTGTTTGTCTGAGGGTGACATGTTTTTGACATTAGCGACTCGTCGCCAGAGTAATCGTGCATCTTTTTCCAAAACTTACTAGCACGTTTTCTATCTTGATCCAACATAATAGATTAGGAAGAGACGAATGGTCTCCTCTCTCTTTTCATCAATAGTTGTAAGAATGAAGTATGGCATCTTTGTAGAAGATCCACAACCACTAGTATTACATCGTGGCTACGGGCTGTGTACGGAAGACCAATAATGAAGTCCATGTTGACGCACTCCCATGGATTCCCGGGAATGGGAAGTTGTTGGAGTCTTCCAGCAGGCTTTTGTTACTAGCCTTGTTTTGAAGACATGGATCACATGTCATGCAATGCTTACAGACATTGACACTTCATCCTGGCCACCAATAGTGGTCCGAGAGTGCATGTCCTGTCTTTTGAGGTCCCACATGACCTGCGACCGGCAGGTTGTGGAACTAGGAGATAATCTTTGCTCGAAGATCTCCCGAGTCCAACACAACAACTTTTTCTCCGTGCTAGAAGATCCATGCGGCATCCACCCATCAGTACTTGTCTAGATTTTGAGACTCCTACAACAAAGAATCCAAACAGTACCCCATGAGGATCTTGTTTACAAAATCGTTGTAGCGGATAGTCTCTCAAGGTGGTTCACGCGGAGGTGCATGGGGGTCTCCTGTTTGCACTGTTTCTGTCACAATGGCCATAAAATACCCACCAAATCTGGTGGTTGATTTAACTTCCACGGCTATCGGCTAAGTGGATCGGCCACATTGATGCGTCCTGGCCGATATTACCATGTGAACAAGAACCGGCTCAAGTATTCGCTCCATTGTGCCTGCCCTCTTGACAGGTTCGGTTGGGTTTGGAAAAACACCAATGGATTGTGGTTAGTCATGACCGTCACACCCCCTTCAGTGCCCTCGAGGTAGCAACGCCACAGCTAGAAAGTGTGTACCACTGCGAGAAGCTCTTGATCCCCACTTGTATACCGCCTCTTGGCAGGGATAAGCTTCCGGCTCTCGTATACAATTGGGTGACCATTCTACATGAGGACTCCTCCAAGTCCTATCACCAATGCATCCCATAGCACCTCCCATGGTTGCGATGGGTCGTGAAAAGCTAAGACAGGTGCTGTGTATAGAAGCTCTTTGACTTTGAAAAAGACAATCTCATAATCAGATCTGAAATCTGAATGCACGTCTTTTTGTATGAGCGTGGTTAGCGGCCCTACCAGGGTTGAATGCCCTTGCATAAACCATAGAAACTGTTTTGCACAGACTAGGAAAGACCACATTCACCGAACATTTTCTGGGCGTAATCAATCCACGATAGCTTGGACCTTTTGTGGGTTGAAACGGATGTTGTCCTTGCCGACTATGTGTCCAAGGTATTCGAGTTCATCTTGTGTAAACTTGCACTTGCTTACTTTTGTATAGAAATTTGGTTCCCAAAGGATCGCGAGTTCCTTGCGCAGATGTTCTATGTGCTCTTCCATGGTTTTGGAGAAAACCAGAATGTTTTCCAGGTCGACCAAAACAAACTGGTCGAGTTGCTTGGCAAACATTCAGTTCATTTCTCGTTGGAAAGTTGCCGGGGTGTTTGTTAGCCCAAAGCATGAAACTCGGAACAAATAGTGTCCCACGTGCATTCAAAATTTGGTTTTGGGACCATCATCTTCCATAATGCGGATTTGATCGTACCCTTGAGATTAATCTATGGACGAAAAAGCATTCACCACTTGGAGTTGGTCAACCAGGTCCTTGATCCACAGTAAGGGGAATAATTTTTCACCATTAGCTTGTTTAGAGCCCGGTTGTCCATGCGCATGCATGAACCACTGACCTTTTTTTTCACAAAAAAGATTGGCGCACCATATGGCAAGCTACTTGGCTCGATTCACCCCTTTGCAAGGTACTCTTTGATTTGGCGTTTCGCCTCTCGCCTCTCTGCCAAAATGAGGTGGTACATGGGTCTACACGGAGGAGTAACCGTACTGGGTGTTGTATTCTCTCAATGTAATTTCTTAAATCCGCCTATGTGTTTCTTAATTTTTTTTCAACAGTGTTCCAGGATCACTCCTAAAACTCCGAGCTCTAGGAAACATGATTCAAATTCAAAATCTACAAGAGAATCAATGAACAGCCATAGTCATCTCGCAGACTTCAGAAAAGAATGAGGGTGTCAGACTTCGATTCACCGCCAGGCTGCACGAAATGAGGCCTCATGCGTGTTGCACGGATCGCGGTCCAGATTGCGAGGTGCAAACTAGCAGCCGCGGTGGTCCATCTCTCCGAGATTCGAACCTCACGCTGGACCGTGGGCGAATTAAAGTACCACAATAACAGTACCAAACAGATATCATCGACCACCCTCGAAATTCTACAGGGCAGTTTTGTAGGTGAAATTGAAAAGCATCAAATTTGGTCTGAAAACATGTGCAAACATAAAGATCAGAATGAAACCTCCGGTTTCAACGGAATCGTGTGGCCCATGTATTGTTCTAGTAGAAGCCCAGCCTGTGGGTCTTGGAGTACATCTGAGAACTGTGCCAATATAGATTTGATCTCAAGAGACGTGTGTTCCTTCACGTCGTCCTCCACTTTCTGTAGCTGAGCCAAGAAGTATCAACAACCTTGTCGAATACGTCTCTTGACCGACATCCCAAACATGTTGGCATGGACCTTAAGCTGGGTTGATGACAGTTCTTTCCTCAAAATCAGCATAAAGGGACGCTGTCCCTTTTGAAGGATCAAATGTTTTGATTCAAAGTACATCAGAGCCTTGTTTTCATGGAGCAAGGGATCACCTTCCACTACGTCAAATAGTTGAAGAAGGTTGAGTACCTTCAATGTGACAGTGTGTGTATACCCTTGAATACAATATACTGCTTTATAGGTACCGATCACTTGTACCATATGGTTGACACCGACAACAACTGCACCATTTGATGGCTCGTTCTTCAGGACAACCCATCGGGTAAAGCCAAGGCTAACAAAGGAGTCATTTCCTCGAGTTTCAGCCAGAATGTTTACGGGAGCGCCAGCTAGGTGTCCTTTGAACTGCATTGTCATGCTACCTCCACTCTTCCCAGTGGACACGCCCAACAACAGCAAGCCAAGTTAATGATAAAAACATAATCTATACGACGGACGCTTGAAATCCCATGATTTACCTACTCCAGTCCACATCATGTGGGTGCATGCAAATTCGGCTAACACCTTCTTGTCCTTAAGTTTGACTAGGTTGAAATCTTCAACCAAAGGTATTGCGAACGTGATTGAACTCATCGCTTTGAGGGTATTTGCTTCAATCACTGCATCACACAAATCTTGCACAGTGGTTGGTTTTGCCGCCACTAAGCAAGTTTGATCATGCATCTCCTCTGAAGATGCAAGGTTTAGTGGGAAATCACGGTCATCAAGTGTAGAATGAGGTTCAACAAAAGGAGAAAGAACAACAAAAACGTTTTTACTTGTAAAAAAAGCTAAAATTGTTTAACATTCTTGTCTGAAAACATGAAATCACACTCGTGATCCAGTTTGCCCCTTGAGTGGTCCACACTAACATCACTCAATGGTGGGACAAACCTGCCCCACAACCCTTTCCGTTACCATAGCTAGGCCCATCCCCGCGAAAGCGACCCTCTCCACGGCCCTGTCCGTGGCCTCTTGCTGCACCATCCCCACGAGGTGTTGCTGTTGCCGCTGACTGCGCGGCCTCTTGTCCACCACCAACAACCTCAGGGCACTGTGTCCTAAAGTGGCCAGGCTGCATTCTGCTGTGGCAGAGTCCGTCATGAGAGGCTATATAGCGATGCTCTCTCACCACCTGCAGCTCGTCATTGTCGCAGCTGCACTTGTGGTTTGGGGTCTTGTGCCCACGAGTCCTTTTGAATAGAGAGTTTGAAGGCTGCTTGCCCTTGGCCCGGTCTTGCTGCCCGACTGCCCCTCTAGCCCCTGCAGCGTCCATGAACATGTCGTGGCCTTGCTGTACACGCGCGTTTGTCTGTGCGCCTTAGTAGTGCTTCGGGTTCACCGAATACACTTTACTCATGTAGTCCCGTAACGCCCTCCAATTTTCCAAGACTGGCTGGTTACCATTGCAGTGTCCTTTTCCTTCAGCTTCTTGTTGGGAAGACCATCACTCAAGTACTCAACCTCTTAGTATTGAACTAACCAACTCTGGCAGAGAAGCCGCGAAATAGAAAAGGCTCACAAAGGTTTTTACACCTTCTTCCTTTGTTGACATGTGTCATGCACCCCAAACTTAATGAGGCATACACTTCATCTTCAAGAGTACAAACGCCTTAGCATTACATCTCAAGAAGAGCTCATGTCGTCAATACGCAAGAGAGGATGAAGCAAGGGTTAATGAACAAGCATGCAAGACAAGTCCTTTCATAGCTGTCAGTCCAGTCCTAGAACTAAAAAGCACATTCTTAGGGAGTGGCCTGACCCAGCCACATCATCAATATACTTACGCCGTGGGCTTAATACATCAGCATCCTAGTGTCAAAGTGACAAACCAACCACGTAGCTTCCAAGAAGCTATGGACTTTCTTTCTTAAAAGATTCCACAACAAACAAGATGTACATGGGGCCATGATCAAGCTCATGACGTCTCATTTGGCCAAATCAATAAAAGGGCTAAGTTAACCACTCATTCACAAGGTGTACTCACAGGTCATATCTCACATGAGACAGAACATAGTTGAGTCACACCACAACGGATCCAAGGGTCTACCTCCACGAGTGGTAGAGCATTTGAGCATTCCTCATCCGTCCTACAACATTGAACAAGGGCAAAAACATTCAACAAAAATCTCCCTTGTACCTTGCGTCAGTGAGCATCATCATTCGTCATCACATGCTTTGACCATGCCGATACCTTGCCTTCCCACCTGGTGGAGATCCTTGTCTTCTGGCTTTGTAAGCATGTCAGGCCGGTTCAGCTTGGTACCAACATACTCGAGCTCCACTGTACGGTTGTAGACTAAGTCTCGAGCATAGTGGTACCAAATCTCAATGTGCTTTGTGCCCCAGGACATGATGGGGTTCTTGGGCATGTCAATTGCACTCATGTTGTCAACATTGATGACTATCGCCGTTGCCTGTGGTGCCTTCATCTCAGATAGCAAGCTTTGAAGCCACTACATCTCTTTACACACCTTAGCCAAGGTGATGTTCTCAGCTTCAGCTGTTAACAGAGATATACATTCCTGCTTGCGACTTGTCCAACTGACTTTACCTCCATTCAACGTACACATGAAGTTGGAGGTGGAATTTCTTTCATCCATGTTCCCTCCCCAATCAGCATTGGTGTAGCACATGAGATGGAGTGACGTGATGCGCTTCACATCCTGCCACTGAAGTGGACTAGGATTGCCCACAAACCGGCTCACCTGCCCGATAGTATGGGCTATACCTGGTCGGGTGGCGACCAGTGCATACATCAGACTACCCACTACAGAATGATATGGGATGCCCAGCATGTTAGTTTTCTCCGCTTTGTTGGATGGGGACATGGAGGAAGAGAGCTTGCACTCCGAGCTCATGGGTGTGCCGGCAGGCTTGCAATCTGCCATGTCGTATCGTTTGCGGATGGAGTCAATGTTTTTTTTCTGGTTCAGGCTGATGTTACCTGCTGCTCTGTCACGCTTGATGGCAATTCCAAGGTAGAAGTGAAGGGGGACATTTCCTTCATCTCAAATCTTCTATTCAGCTGTCCCTTGAGATCGTCTACCAGCCGCATTGAAGAAAATCATAGAATGAGGTCATCAACGTACAAAGCGACCAACATGGTCCCTTCATTGCTCTCATACACATGCATGCTAGGGTCTTTGTCGTAGTGCATGAAGGACTCTTCAGCCATGAATGTATCCATCTCCTGGTATCAATGTCTTGGCGCTTGTTTTAGCCCATAGAGTGCCTTTACCAATCTGCACACCTTTCCCTCGGGAGCATCAACCCCCTCTAGAACCTCCATCAGCACCTCCTTGTCAAGTTTGCCATAAAGTAAGGCTTTCTTGACATCCATCTGGTGAACCTCCATGTTCTCGGTAGCAGCAATGGCAAGCATTGACCGGATGGAGGCGAACGTCACAGCTGGAGCAAAGGTGTCATCGTACTCTGCATCAAGCCATTGAGAGAACCCCTTTGCTACCACCCGTGCCTTCTAATTGTCTATCTTGCCATCCTGCTTCCTTTTTACTTTCAGCGCCCACTTGGATCCCACAACGTGAGCCCGGGCAGATCTATCCACGAGCACCCATGTCCCATTCTCCTCGATGGAGCTTAGTTCAGTGCAAATTGCTTCATCCTTTTGCTTTTCCGGGGCACGAAAAAGCTTCTGCGACAGACATTGGCTCCTCTTGAACCATGAACGAATAGTTGAAGCCTGTCCATTCATCACTATGAACGCCGTAATGTTGCCAAGGTACTTTGAGGCGTGACCTGATGGCTGTTGCTGTTGATGTGGAGGCTGGCGGTCTACTTCATCATTGATGATGGGAGAAGAACTATCCTCATGGTGATGAGGATCAGATATGTCAGAATCAGGGTCTGATTCCTCAGAGTCTTCTTCATCAGCTCCTCTCCCAATTGCGGCACCTAACTCATGCCATTGTGCCTGTGCTTGTCTCCCTCCTCAAAGAGTGTGAGCCACTCTCCCTGTTTTGGAGTATTTATGGAGTTTGAGAAGCTCTCCCTTACTCACAGACCTTTCCTGGAAATCCACATCTTTGCAGCGGATGACCTTCTTGGCTCCTTGTTCCTAAAGTCTATATGCTTTGTGGGCGTTGTCATAGCCGATGAAAATGCACTTTTGTGCTCTTGCATCAAGCATTCCAAGGCCCTCACCGGCTTGGACCTTGGCAAAGCTGGTGCAACCAAACACCTTGGAATGGGAGGCGTCCGGCTTCCCGCCTAACCATGCTTCTTCAGGCGTCTTCAGCTGTTGTGTCCACTTCTTTTTGCCTCTCCTTTGCAAAGCTGCTGCAAGTGTAAGGTTCACAAGGTA
>SZWC01001726.1:74987-96311 GCA_023375785.1 Penium margaritaceum | reverse complement strand
CCCCTACCCGTCACCCTTGGGGGCGATCGTCATCAACGACCCGTGCAAGGAGACTTGAATCTCTCAAGTCTCCGGAGGCCCATTTCTGTTTTTACCTCCCCCTCTCATTCTAGGTCTAAATGAGGGGGTGTTGCCTCAAACTCATGATTATTCACGAGTTTTTTCCAGTTTCGAAACTCGTAGTTTGACCTAAACGAACTCGAGTTTCATTTTTGACGTGTCAGTATGAAATCATTGCGTGCGAGACACGAACAGTGATTTTTTTTTTACTTCTCTCGTGTGCAACTCACTCTCGCTCTCGCTCTATCCCTTGTCCTCGCTCACTCTCGCTAGCAAGGAGGGCGAGCGGGGGCGAGGGTATGAGGCCACGAGCCTCATCCTTGAGGCCCTTGTGGCCTCTCAGCCCCCGATTGAGCCACCAGCTCGATCGCCGACTGGTGGATTTTTGTAGGGTGGCCGGTCGGTCTTCTGACCGGCCGCCGGCCACCCAATCGCCTGGCCGCCAGCCGGCCAGTGGCCAGCGCATGGCTGGCCACTGGCCAGCCCTCGCATTTGCGAGGGGTGGTTGCAAACCACCCCCTCGCTAATGCAAGGTGGGAGGACCAAACTGGCCCTCCCGCTACATAGCTATAACAGTTGGGTAGCTTAAACGTTGTTGGCATTGCATTGATATACGCGTCATTGGTTCTTTAAAAGGATGAATTGACAAAAAAATGCTTGTTGTGACTCTGTCCCCATAGGAGGTGTGGTGCTCTTATTCACTTGGAAAATCCGAAGCCACCCGGTTCCAGGCCTACCGGAGACGCATACCTGGCTGCGGTGGTAAACGTTTTATGCTGACCTGAACGGCTGGATGGGCTGCTTGGATTCCGGGATGACCCAGGCTGTTATCGCTTGAAAATACATTAAAATATTTGTTTTGGCCGAACTGGCATCCCTAGCTTTGTAATGATGACGATGGTTTGAAGTTCGGATCTGTTTTGTCCAGGATTATGAACAGCACAAATCTTGTGTGAACTTTGTGTAAAGAAACATGAGAAAAAATTGCTTCCACAATTTCTTGGCTGCTCATAATGACGCCATTAGAGCGGCCTATACTGTGAGGATTCCATGTCATATCGGAATAATCTACTGACCAGATGGACCGGCGGATGAAACAGGCGGTCATCGCTGGCCGTCACATATTGGATAAATTGACCTGATAATCCTATTTTTATCGCTGTCTTTGTGAGACGTGATGTGTCGCCAAATGCCACATGCGTTCGAGCCTATTTGATTCCTTATCGACCGGAGACTCATACGTGGCAGAAATGTTCAAACTTACAGGCCGACCTGAACTGCTTGACAGCATGCTTTGACGCCTAGGGGATTCTTGTTACGTACCACACTTCCACGAGTCCCTGATGTTTTCTGAGTGGGTATTTCTACTAATGTATCAGACAAACAGCGAATCGCGTTACGAGACCACGATATCAACTCTGACGCACAAGGGCAAACTGGCCAACTATCCCTTCCCTTAGTAAATCTTCCCGAACCTTCTGACAACTTGGACCACTCTCGCGAATCTACAACACAATTATCACGACATTTTGGTTTACTTCTCGATACACCATGAAGAATCTGGATTTATGAAGATGCATCTTGCATCTTCACCATCAATTCTCGAAGCTCCTCGATTACTCGATGGACCTTCTCAAATTCGACCACTCACGATGCGACTCTGCACGCGATGCTCGACAATGGACCCAACGACCCCAACTATGCCTCATTTAATACTCGATACTCGTCTATATGTTTGATCATTTCGACACTTGTCATCAAAGTACACTTACTGCTAGTTGTAAATTGCTCAATTGTCCCAAATTCTAAACTGTGTTCAGCCTCACAAATTCTACCTATTCACCACCTACGCTCCTTTCTGTCACGATGAGAGCCGTGTAGTGCGGTCCCGACGTTTTTCTGATCACCTCTAGTGGTTCACGTCTACTGGTTTTGTACGAATCTGAGACCGAGCGTGAGCTTTCTGGTCGCCTCACGCTATGTGAGCAGGAATTTAGAGACAGTCAGTTTGCGAAGGGAATAACATCGTTTTGGGTTAGTTTTTGAACATGAACATGATCACAACATTTATAGGGCTAGTTATGAGCTCTCCAACGCACCAAATCGCACGCGATTCAGCCAAGCGTAGGCAAAGTTATGCTTGCCGAAGCGCAAGTCTCACCCACCACAGAAGCCTGACGCCGCCACTTGCCGTGGCGCCTTCGTTCACGTGTGAAGCGCCTTTCCCAAGGCGCATATCCCATTGCTCGTGGTGTGGGGGTCCCCTGCATTGTTTCCACGCACCCTACCCACTTTTGGGTCGTGTTTGGTGATGGGGTGTGAAGAGGTTCGAAGTCTGTCAGTGGACCTGCAGTCAGAATTTTGACTGAGTCCCTGAGTAACAAAACGAACAACTGAGTTTCGGACATCGAGCCAGTATTTTGGCTAAGTCCCTCAGTAACAACCTGCACTACTGGATCCGGTGGATGATCCACCTGATCAGGCGGATCATCCACCAGACGCCTCGGCAGGCCCATCCGAGCATTTTCTCCAGATGGTATTTTTGTTACTCGGTCCGGTCGATTATCGACCGGATTTCGAGTCGCAGTCGGCTCCCAGAGCCGGTGCGCATACCCCAACTCTGGAAGGCTATATCTCCCTGGATACTTTTCCAATTCCGGCGAAACAACTTCCACCGGATTCAGCGACTCGACAACTTTTGGGGGCAATCCTCCATTTTAGGGTCGGAGCAAGTGTCGAGTCGCCAGATCCGCCGGAGCTGCGTTTCCACTTTCTGGCGGCTCGTCGGCGCCTCCCGGCGCCGCACTTGGGCATGCGGAGGGGCAATTTTTCAATATTCTCCTCGTTGCACCCGCCATGTCCGCTGCTCCTACTTGCTCTTACTCATCTTCCGCTACGCCCTCCAGCCCATCATAGCTGGTCATCCCAAGTCCGGCCACGCTCATCGCGTGCCGGTCCGCGGGTTGCGCTTTGGTCAAGCAATCCGTAAGCATGTTGTGCGTGTTATAGTGCTGCAGCACCACCTGCCCCTTCTCGACCATGTCCCGTGCGTTGTGATAACGCACGTCAATGTGCTTTGTCCTCCTGTGCTGCGTCGGGTTGTTGGTCAGCGAGATTGAGCCGGTGTTGTCCTCTTGCACCACCGTAGGCTCCAGCTGCGGCACGCCCAGATCCCCCAGCAACCTGCGGAGCCACACCGTCTCCTTGACCGCCTCGGCCAACGCGATGTACTATGCTTCCACTGTGGAGGTGGCGACGCAGTCCTGCTTCCTGCTGCACCACGAGACCGTTGCACCAGCGAGGAAGAACATGTAGCTGGATGTGGACTTCCGCTAGTCCACATCCCCAGCATACTCTGCATCCGTGTAGCAGACCAGACGTAAGGGGTCCGCCCGCCCCTTGCCGTCGAACCTCAGGCGTGCGTGCCGCGTTGCCTCCAGGTAGCGGAGGATGCGCTTAACCGCCTGCCAGTGTAGTGGCCCTGGATCGGCCACGTACCTGCTCACTTGGCCCACCGCGTAGGCCAGGTCCGGTCGAGTCCCCACCATGGCGTACATGAGGCTGCCCACCACCGACTGGTAAGGCACCCCTGCTATATCCTCCCGCTCTTCTTTTGTTTGTGGCGCCATTACCGCACTCAGTTCACAGGTCGTGGAGACAAGACTGCACACTGGTTTGCAGTTCTCCATTGCGCACCGCTTTAGTACCTCGGCCACGTATTTGGCTTGCCCCAACTCAAGCGTGCGCGCCCTCCGGTTCTGCGTAATGCTCACCCCGAGGTAGAACTCCAGCTCCCCCATGTCCGACATCTGGAACCTGCTGCTCAGCTGCTCTTTCAGCTGCTGTAGGCTCGGCAGGTCTGAGGAGCACAAGATCAGATTGTCCACGTAGAGTGCGACAATCTGAGGGAGCTTCTTGCTGCACCGCACGTACACGCTATGATCCCCCTCACAGCGCTTGAAGCCGAGTTGTGCTNTGGCTTGCCCCAACTCAAGCGTGCGCGCCCTCCGGTTCTGCGTAATGCTCACCCCGAGGTAGAACTCCAGCTCCCCCATGTCCGACATCTGGAACCTGCTGCTCAGCTGCTCTTTCAGCTGCTGTAGGCTCGGCAGGTCTGAGGAGCACAAGATCAGATTGTCCACGTAGAGTGCGACAATCTGAGGGAGCTTCTTGCTGCACCGCACGTACACGCTATGATCCCCCTCACAGCGCTTGAAGCCGAGTTGTGCTATGAAGCTGTCCATCTGTTGGTACCAGCATCAAGGCGATTGTTTTAGCCCGTACAAGGACTTCCGCAGCTTGCACACCTTGCCCTCCGGCGCCTTCACCCCCTCCGACACCTCCATGTAGATTTCCTTGTCGATGATTCCATTGAGGAAGGCCGTCTTTACGTCCATCGTGTGGAGCTCCATGTCCTTTGCGGCCGTAACCGCAAGGATCGCCCGGATGCTTGTGAACTTGGCAACGGGGGCGAACGTCTCATCGTAGTGCTCCCCCTTATACTGTGCGTACCCCTTTGGCACGAGCCGCGCCTTGTACTTGTCAACCACACCTTCCTTCCGGAACTTGGTCTTGAAGACCCACTTGGAGCCGATGACCTTGGCGTCTTTCGGCCTGTCAACCAGCTGCCACATGTCGTTTTTAGCAATGGATGCCAACTCCGACTTGATGGCGGCGTCCCACTCCTTTTCCTCGGGCCGCGCAAGCGACTCTTGCATGATCGTTGGCTCCGTTGATGCAGCCAGCATGCATCGCGTCATGGCGATCCATCGACCGGTGCCTGCGTCAAAACGCTTCCCCGCTCTCCTCTGCCTTCCGCTGCGGCGCGGCAGTCTTGACGGCGTCTCGTCGCTCTGCTGCGATCCTTCTGACTCAGCCCGCTCCGGTGAATCATCGACCAGATGGCTTCCTGAGGATTCTTCCCGCTCCGGTGAACCATCAACCGGACGGGTGGCACGTCCGGAGGATTTTTCTCTGACGCCCGACGCGAACTCCGCCGGGAGTGCGCGCTTCGGCACCCGCAGTGCCTCCTTCGACGGATCATTGTGCCGGATCTCCAGCCCAGCTGCATCGTCGTCAAAGTCCTCTGCGTCGGCTGCTACACGTGCTGCACCGCCACACTCTGACGCCACATCATCGACCTCTGTGTCCGCCGGCTCCTCCTCGTAGTCAAGGAGCTGGAACCACTCCCCCTGTTTTGGAGTATTCCCGACGCTCAAGTCGTTGCTGCTACTGCTGAAGCTCTGCTGCTCGTCGAACTCGACGTCACGGCTGCGGATGATCTCTTGCGTGCGCGGGTCCCAGAGCCGATACGCCTTTTGCGCGCTCTTGTAGCCGAGGAACAAGCACGGCTTCGCCCACGGTTCCAGCTTGCAGTCGCGTCGTTGTGCCACGTGTACCATCGTGTGCGCCTTGCA
This sequence comes from Penium margaritaceum, assembly GCA_023375785.1. NCBI lineage: Eukaryota > Viridiplantae > Streptophyta > Zygnematophyceae > Desmidiales > Peniaceae > Penium > Penium margaritaceum. The sequence goes on along the minus strand of SZWC01001726.1, from coordinate 90,834 downwards.
CCCAAACACCTTCAGGTGCACCACGTTTGGCTTGCGCCCACTCCAAACCTCCTGCGGCGTCTTCCAGCCGCCCTTACCCTTCAGCACCGCAGTTGGGATGAGGTTGATGGTGTAGCTTGCTGTACGCACAGCCTCTGCCCAGAACCCTTGCAGCAACCCCGCATCCACGAGCATGGTCCGTACCATGTTGAGCAGCATCTGGTTCGCCGGCTCCGCCACTCCGTTGGACTGTGGCAAGTACGGCGTAGTGGGTTCCCACATGATGCCCTGCTGCTTCATCCACCCGCTGCAGCCCACGTATTCTCCGCCATTGTCGCTGCGTAGTGCTCTGACCTTCTGGCCAGTCTGCCTCTCTACCGCTGCGACGTAATCCTTCAGCCGGTCCAGGACCTCGCCCTTCCGCTTCATGAAGTACACGTAAAGTTTCCTGTTGCAGTTGTCAATGAAAGTGACGAAGTATCTCAAGCCGCCGTTTGACGGCATTTTGAATGGTCCGCACACGTTGTTGTGCACGACCTCCAGTAGGTGCTTTGTGCGAGCCTCGTTCTTGTTGAACGGCTTGCGGTACGCCTTGCCCAAAATGCAAGGCTCGCACCTTTTGTGCGCTGCTGCATCTGCTGCCGCGTCTGCACCGTCGATGACAAGGCCACGCACCATGTCGTGCTTCGCCATCTCCTTAATGGTTGCGGGTGCCAAATGCGCCAACCGTCGGTGCCAGAGCTCTAGATCAGTGCTTCCTCCATTGGCCATGTTGATGACGCGCTCCTGCGAATCTGCTGCGTCAGATGCCGCGGGGACCACCATGGTCTCCACAATGTAGAGACCGCCCTCGCGCTTCGCCTCCAGCACGACCACGCTGTCGGCGTCGATGAGCACCACTGCGCCTTTCCTACGGAAGAGCACCTTATATCCCTTGTCCGTCAAGCGGCTAACACTCAGGATGTCAGCCAGGCCGGGGACGTGCTGCACATCACGGATTGTGCACAGCTCCTTCTTACCGCCCACCACGACTTCCACTTCCACGTCGCCTTGGCCGGCCGCAGGCTCGACTTTGTCGTTCGCGACCACCATCGACTTGGAGGACTTCTCCTAGGTGACGAACCCCACCTTCTCGACTTGGGTGTGCTCCTTGGCCCCGGAATCTAGGCACCGCCTGTTGGCCTTCTTGAGGAAGTGGTTCTTGTTGCCGTTGAGGAGCGACCTACCCTTGCTGTTTTTACCGCCGGTCTTCGCCTCCTCCAGGCACTCACGGGCCCAATGGCCCTCCTTGCCGCAATTGCGGCACGCACCTTTCTTGGTACCCTCCTTGCCGCCGCCCTTTCCGCCACTTCCTCAGCCCCCGCTTCCGCCACCACGTGTTTTGGTGACGAGGGCCGATGAGGAAGACGAGGACTCCCCGCAGCTCTGGCGCTACGCCTCATTGCGGATGTACTCTGCGACCGCGCCATAGGTGATCTTGTCCTCTGACCATCCTCCGAGGACGGTGATGAGTGGGTCCCAACTGTCAGGTAGGGCCATGAGGAGGGCCATTGCCTGCAGCTGCGTGTCGATCTTCCACCCCATGTCATTGCATTGCGAGGCGAGCGACTCGATCTGCTGCATGGCGGAGATGACATCATCTCCCTCCTCGATTCTCACCGTGAGGAGCTGCTTCATTGCGAAGATATTGTCATCGAACCACTTGGATTGGTGGATGGCACAGAGCTTTTTCCAAGCTTCGGCTGCCAGCTTGTAGCCTTGGAAGTAGCCCCACTGTGACTCGGCTGTCCTGGACACCAGGAACATGAGCGCCTCCGTGTTCTTCTTTTTGAAGGCCTGCTTCTCCGCGTCCGTAGTAGTCGCCTCTGTGAGCACCTCCTTTCCCAACATGACGTCCAGCAGCCCCTTATGCGAGAGGTGTAGCTCAAACTGCTACCTCCATAGCCCAAAGCCCGGGCCGCCCGCATACTTCTGAATGGGCTGCGTCTCTTTTTGCGCCATGTGCGCAGCTGCTACTCCGACGAGTTCTCAGAATTTCACGGCGACGTCCGAGATGACGATCCCGTGCGCTGCGGAAGGCGTGAACGTTGGAGGCGTTCAGACCTGTGGGCCCATAACCCTTTGTCAGGATGAGAGCTGCGTGGTGCGGTCCCGAAGTTTTTCTGATCGCCTCTAGTGGTTCACGTCTACTGGTTTTGTGCGAATCTGAGACTGAGCGTGAGCTTTCAGGTCGCCTCACGCTATGTGAGCAGGAGTTTAGAGACAGTCAGATTGCAAAGGGAATAATGTCGTTTTGCGTTTTTTTTTTAACATGAACATGATCACAACATTTATAGGGCTATTCGTGAGCTCTCCAACGCACAAAACCGGGCGCGATTCGGCCAAGCGTAGGCAAAGTTATGCTTGCCGAAGCGCAGGTCTCACCCACCACAGAAGCCCGACGCCGCCACTCGCCGTGGCGCCTTCGTTCACGTGCGAAGCGCCTTTCCCAAGGCGCATATCCCATTGCACGTGGTGTGGGGGTCCTCTGCACTGTTTCCACGCACCCTACCCACTTTTGGATCGTGTTTGGTGATGGGGTGTGACGAGGTGCGAAACCTGTCCGTGGACCTGCAGTCAGAATTTTGAGTAAGTCCCCGAGTAACAAAACGTACTACTGAGTTTTGGACGCCGAGCCAGGATTTTGGCTAAGTCCCTTAGTAGCAACCTGCACTACTGGATCCGGTGGATGATCCACCTGATGAGGCGGATCATCCACCGGACGCCTCGGCAGGCCTATCGGAGCATTTCCTCCAAATGGTGTTTTTGTTACTCGGTCCGGTCGATTATCGACCGGATTTCGAGTCGCAGCCGGCTCCCAGAGCCGGTGCGCATACCCCAGCTTTGGAAGGCTATATCTCCCTCGATACTTGTCCGATTCCGGCGAAACAACTTTCACCAGATTTGGCAACTCGTCAAATTTTATGGGCAATCCTTCACTTTAGGATCCGAGCAATCTTTGAGTCGCCAGATCCGCCGGAGCGGCGTTCCCACTTTCTGGCGGCTCGTCGGCGCCTCCCGGCGCCGCACTTGGGCATGCGGAGGGGCAATTTGTCAACACTTTCAGCATAACCCTTGGTATTAGAGTGCAGCGGTGCTTGAGGGGCATCCGACTATTTCACTCATTCAGAGGACTACCTTACACAAGCCTTCAGCGCATCTTGCACATCAAGACTTCTCAGACTTCGCCACAACAACGTAAAGCCAGTGAGTGCAACCAACGACCAACATCGGGTCTTCGGTGTGAACTTTGGCGATGGAGGAGCAGATCGTGCCAATGCACGTGAACCCTGAAAAGACAACAAATGCTGGCGTGGTAGACTATACGGCAGCTGGTTCAACCCCTACCGCTTCGATAACCAAGCCGGTCGTGGACCCAACGGCGGTAAACCAGCCGCCCCTACCAACAGCCTGGACGAGGACAGCAGGGAGGACAGTTTACACTGGACGACAGGCGTAGATCAATGAGGAACTGGCAAACCGGATCCCCGCGCTTGGGACGATGAGGAGTCATCTGCTCCAACAACTCAACGTCAGGATGGAAGCTCTTTTCAATGCAATCGCACGAGAAGCGGTGCTCGTTGAGAGAAATTCCCAACTCTTGGGCGAGCCCATGATTTGTCCAGCTCCACCAAAACCATTAAATCGTATAATCTCAAAAGGACCGACATCTCGGATGTGGCTGAAGAGTTTCGAGGTGTACTTCATCACTACTCGGGTCAACAAAGAGCAGAAGAAAATTGACCTTGCAGCCGCCCTCTAGTGTGGCACGGCGCTAAGTTGGTGGTCTGATCTAAAGACCATCCAATGGCAGCAACCGACTTGAATGAATTCTCATGCATGATGCTCACACGCTTTGGATGAATGCACAAAAAGCATGACGCAAGGTACAATTCTTAGCATCTCCGTGAGTAGTCCAGCGTGGCAGAATACATGTGGAGACTCCACGAGATCTTCACCAGAGCAGACATCGCCCCCGACGAACTTTGTTTTCATTGCAACAACGGCCTCAAGCCAGATCTCGAGAGAACAATCGCCATTTCCAGCATCCAACGCGAATGATCACAATAACAAAAAGGATCGAAAGCGTTGACTCTGATGCTCGGATCCAAGAATACAATGAGAGGCGACCTCCTTACCACAGTTATCATGGAATGGAAATAACCAGTCGGCGGACTGCTCGACTCTGATGGAAGTGGACGTCATCAACCGAAGAGAGAAGCAAACTTGCTACAAATTTGGGAAAGTTGGACACATTGTTTGCAATTGCTAGAACAAGCAGCAGGCGAAAAGGGGGGGGAAGTCGTAGATAAATGAATCGGGAAACGATAAATGGGATGAGTAAATGCCACCACTCTTGTCCGTGAGGAGCAATCTGCGTCAAAACATCACCTATCTAAATGGCCTAAATTACCACAGAGGGTTTCAGATATTGCAAATTTTGATGAGGGGTATGAGGAAGACCAATCAATGATACTGCTAAAGGTTCAGCCTTGAGGATGCAAGAGTTGCAGATTGGTACTGGCACTTTGTGGAGCCGATAATTCAAAACTCTAGCCTTAAAAATTGGCATTGTTGGAGATCAAGCGCATGCAAACCCCCGTGGTTGCACGCCTTAAACTCCCCAACACTAGGCAAGTTCATCCAGTGTTCCATGTACGCCAATTCAAGCACTACCAAGACCCCAAAGAGAACTTTCTTGCCATGGATGGTCCTCCTCTGCCTCCCATTCAAGCAGACGAAGATATGGAGTACGTTATTGAGGAAATCCTCAGCCATCGACGACGAGGCAAGACGGCATAACGTCTTGTCACGTGGCACGGCTACGATGGTGCACATAACAGCTGAGAACCGTACGACAGTCTCTGAGACGTCGATCACATAATCGATAGTTATTGCCACCATAACCGGGCCACATCTGTAAGAGCGCCCGGACGTCATGGCTAAAAGGGGTGAAGTATTACCTACCAGACTTACACTTGAACGGGTCGAGTCTCTAGCTCCTACTCTAAAGTCATCATCGGAGTTTGCAGAATGGAATTCTCAGTCTGCGTTAGGGGTTTACCCCCTTCACAGGACTGAGGGGCAATCATCATCAACAACCCAGAGCATGGAGACTCGAATATTTCGAGTCTCCGGAGGCCCATTTCCATTTTTAACACTATCCCTGGTTTTGGGACCCAAACTGGGGGGTTTTACCTCAAACTCGTGTGTTCGCACGAGTTGTTTTGTTTATTTTATGTCGAACTTCGTCGCAGACAAACTTCGATTTACGTTTTGCCGTTCTGGCATGAAATCGTCGCGTGTGAGGCACGCTAGCAATTTCGCGCCAGTTCTGTCATCCTCACCCTCGCTCCCCCTATCCCTCATCCTTGCTTGCAAGGAGGGCGAGGGGGGGTGAGGGCACAAGGCCACGAGGCCTCGCCCTCGAGGCCCTCGTGGCCCCTCAGCCGCCGATCGGGCTGAGGCCGCAATCGGCGGCTGGCGGCTGGCCAGCCGGTGGCCGGCCGGTTGTTTGGCCGACCACCGGCCGGCAGCAAACTGGCCGGCGGCCAGTGAAATGCTGGCCGCCAGCCAGCCCTCGCTGACGTGAGGGGTGGTGCGCAATCACCCCTCACTTCACCGAGGAGGGAGGGCCGAACCGGCCCTCCCGCTACACTCCTCCCCACTTATTATGAACCATCTCAGTTCATGAACAACAAGCACGATTGTAATCAACATTGTGAAAGAAAACAAATAATTTCAATCACCAGCTAGACATCAACATGTGCATTGTACTTGGACCTAAGCTGCAGCTTGTAGGTGAGCACGACTAGCGGCCTCCCCCCTTTAGGCTGGAGCGTCCGCGCGACAACCATGTTGGGCGTCCCTAGCCTTCTATGGTTGCTGTCCATGAATGCTGCCCCGTGAGAATGTTGTTCAGTTTTTGCGCATTCAGGTGGTACCTCCTGCCATGCGTCGATCAGTACGAGTTGCAAGTTTGCTCCAAGACTCGTTGACCACCGAGATTCAGGCTCCCATGATTTATGTTCCGGTCCACAACCGGCCCAATGAACGAGGTACTCCCTAACAACGCGCGACCGAAGAGTATGCTCTCGGTGTTGGAGTAGGCGAGGGACCTCATATTGGCCGTCCGCAGCAAGGACTGCTCGCGGTGGCTAAACGGTTCCGTGTGCCGTGTATGGAGCCAGCAGGCTCACATGAGACACGTCATGTATCTTCATACTCAACGGAAGTTGCAATCGGTATGCCACTGGACCGATGCGTGCCACAGTGGTAAACGGCCCAATCCACTTTCGTAGAAGTTTTCTTGCCCCTGGTAACTACAGCCAAAGCTTTTTAATGCTAAGCAGCACTTTGTCACCAATGTCAAACGAGACCTCCCGGGAACCTTTGTCAGCATATGTCTTTTTTCGATGCCGAGCTGCTTGAAGGTGACCCTTCGCCTCTTATAAGAAGGAGTCGATGCGCTCGGCAAAGGCTTGAGCGGAAGGAACCTGCCCTCATGTACTCCCACTCTTCACCAATGAAGAGGGTATCACTGGATGCCGACCACTATTCAACACAAACGGTGTAAAGAATATGGACTCGTTCACCGAGTTGTTCACCGCAAACTCTACTGGTGCGAGGAATTTTTCCCAATCATGCATTGCAGGGTCCACGTACATACAGAGTATCTGCTCCATAGTGTGATTCATTTCCTCTGTTTGTTCGTCAGTTTGAGGGTGAAATGCTGTTGACATTTGCGACTCAGTGCTAAAGTACTCGTGCATCTTTTGCCAGAACTTACAAGCGAATTCTCAATCTTGATCGGAGACAATGCTCAACGACAAGCCGTGGTACTTTGCGACACCCTCAAAGAAGAGACGAGCGGTCTCCTATGTATTCACGTCGGTGGATGTAGGAATGAAGTGTGTCATCTTCGTCAAAAAATCCACCACCACTAATATTGCATTGTGGCCACAGGCCGTGTCCAAAAGACCAGTAATAAAATCCATGCTGACGCATTCCTATGGAGTCCCAGGAATGGGAAGCTGTTGGAGGAGTCCAGCAGGCTTCTTGTTACTAGCCTTATTCCAAAGACATCGATTGCATGCCATGCAATACTTACGGACATCGACACTCCATCCCGGCCACTAATAGTGGTCTGATAGTGTCTGTCCGGAATTTCGAGGACTCACATGACGTGCGACCGGTGGGTCGTGGAACTAGGGGATGATCTTTGCCCGAGTTTGGCGCAACAACTTGTTCTCCGTGCCTGAAGATGCCTGCGACCTCCACCAATATGTACTTGTCCAGATTTGAAGAGTCTTGAAACAAACAATCCACACAGTATCTGTTGGAATGATGCTCCTCACCATGGCAGGAGTGACTCCAAAAAGGAAGACCAAAAAGACAAGCCTTAGTGGCTTAGTGGTTAATGGTGTTCACCTATAGAGGCAGGGGCCCGGGTTCAATTCCCACAAGATGAAATTCTGCCCTGCCTCAAGGGAGGTGGAAAATAGATGCCAGGAAGCTAACTCAACCTTTAGAGTTCCTCTTCAAGTTTCTAGAAGGCCGGGTGAGGGTCCAGGAAGATGGCACACCTTCTAGAAGGGGTGACTTGTCCTACAAGGCATCTAGAGGTGTCTTGGTCTTCTGGACACCTTCTCTCCTACTAGAAGCAAGCTGAGGAATCTAGGAAGGGGCAGAAGCTTCTAGAGGAGGAAAGGGATGCCTTCCTAGGTGGGAAAAGGACAGCCTACCAAGGAGCACTCTAGAAGCCATAGAATCTGCTAGGAAGCTCCAAATCTGGCATGCTTTGGTGTTCTGGAAAGCTTAGATCAGTGGCTATAAAATGCTACTGCTTGTGAGCCTTTATTAAAGTGTTAATTCCCATCCAATTGAGGACAAAACTATTGCCTCACTCTCTGACCAGATTTTGCCATCCTTGGAACCAGTTGCCTCCACAGTTTCAGTCTCTCCAAAAACAGTTGGTGGTGTGAAACAGCCACTGCTAGGGACCCTCCAGGGTGCACACTCACCCTCAGGTCAACAAAGGGTTATGGGCCCACGCGCCTAAGGGGCTCAAAGCCAGCTTGAATTCACGCTCCCAACAGCAAGACATGGCAACTAGCGAGCAAGAGAGCAGCCTCGCTGTCCTTAAGTTTGATGGGACAGGCTTTGCCTTGTAGAGGTGGCAGTTTGAGGTCTTCCTTAACGACAAGGGACTGCTTGAGCTCGTAAAAGGTGATGAGACTACTCTGCCGGAGACTACAATGGCTGACGTGAAGGAGGCATACAAGAAGCGCAACAAAAAGGCATTGGCGCTCCTTGTGTCTGTGTTATGCCCACCACAACTTGGGCACATCCAAGGATGCATCCTGGCCACGGACGCATGGTCAAAACTCTGCTCCATCTACCAGTCAAGTAACCTTGCCAATCAGCTCTTCACCTTCAAACGGCTTGTCACCCTCCGAGCAAACAAAGGCGAGAACATCATGGAGATCATGCAGCAGATTGAGTCCCTCACAGCGGAGTGCGTGGCCACGGGTTGGGAGGTCGACTCTCAGTTGCAAGCTATGATCCTTCTTCTGGCCTTGCCAGACAGTTGGAGTCCCATGATCACAGTCCTTGGTGGCTGGCCTTTCGACGAGCTGAAATACCCAAAGGTTGCTGAGTACGTGCGCAATGAGTGGATGCGACGTGGCGGTCGATAGAAGGCAACGGCATCAACTTCAGCTTACACAGTTCATCCTCAAAGAGGAGGCCAAGGCGACAAGTGGAAGGGTGCCAAACAAGAAGGGTTACAAGAAGGGGGAGTGCTTCAACTGTGGCAAGGAGGGCCACTACGTGCTCACCTGTCCTAAGAAGAAAACAGATCGTTCGCAGCGGGGCGGGAAGAAAGATGAGCACGCCCTTATGGCGTACAACTGCACCAACTTGAAGGATCCGGGAGTTGCCGTCATTGACTCCGGATCAGGCCGCCACACGCAATGCAACAGGGCGGCATTTGTCACCTACGGCGCCTCGGAGAGACACATGACGGTGGCCAATGGAAAAATAGAGGTTGCCGCTGGTGAGGGTAACATCTGAATTGACTCAATTGTGGATGGAAAACCTGTCACGAGCACAATCTACGATGTGCTGCATATGCCTAACTTTGGGGCAAACCTGCTCTCCGTCAGCCGCCTTACCGACAAGGGACTTGAGGTTCTCTTCACAAAGAAGGAGGCCATCATCCGCAAAGAGGGAAAAGGTGAGGTGATTGCGCATGCCAAGAGGGAGGACGACTTGTACTTGCTACGCTCGAAGATCCTCAGCAGCCGGGTGGGGTCCAACGCCGCCAATCTTGTAAGGAAGGATGGAGGAGACCTGGACCTATGGCACCGCCGACTCTACCACATTTCTCCATCGACCGTGAAGGAGATGGCTAAGAGGGAAGTGGTACGGGGTCTCCAAATCAGCAGCCTTGATGGAACCAAGGAGACCGTGTGTGAGCCATGCATCATTGGCAAATCAACTCGGCAGCCGTTTGTTGCCGAGGGGACGCGTGCATTGGCAAAACTGACCGTGGTACACATAGACGTGTGTGGACCGCTTGAGAGCTCCATCGGCGGAGCTCGCTACTTCCTCACCTTCATTTGATGACCACAGCCGGAAACTCTACCTCTACCTAATGAAACGGAAGAGTGAGGTCCTTGCGTGCATGCAAGAGTCTGTGGCTGATGTGGAGCGGCAAACAGAGTTGAAGGTGAAGGCGTTTCGGAGTGACAACGGCGGTAAATATGCGGGGTGCCTTTGGTGGATGAAGAGCAAGGGGATTGAGTGGCAGAAAACAAATCCACACTCCCCACAAAAGAATGGTGTCGCAGAGAGAGCGAATCGCACAATCCTTAACATGGTGCGATCCATGTTGAGCGACGCCGGCCTTACACAACGGTATTGGGAAGAGGCGGCAAGGACAGCAGCGTACATCATGAATCTCATGCCGACCAAGCCGTTGAAGGACAAGGAGAGCAATGGGTGGAAGACACCACAAGAGGTGTGGAGCGGGAGGAAGCCGGCGGTGGGTCACCTCCGCACGTTTGGTTGTGTTGCACATGCAATGGTGCAGGCACGTGAGGGACAGAGCAAGCTAGACCCGCGTACCCGCCGGTGTATTTTCCTTGGATATGAGAGTGGAAGCAAGGCCTACCGGCTCCTTGATCCAAGGAGGCAGCAGATTGTGCGGAGTCGCGACGTCACGTTTGACGAGAAAAGCTGTTGGACAGACAACGAGGCAGGTCTCTCCAAGAAGGGGGAGTGGATGCCACTGCTTGAGGGGGAGACACCGAAGGACGTGAATGAGGGTGACGTCCTCGCATCACCACCAACCGGAGAGCATCGCCTGAGGGATGGGCGAGCGGCAGACTTTATTCCGGCCAGTTCGGATGAGGAATCCAAAGCACCAAAGATGGAGATGGAGGTGGGGAGTCAGCAGATGTCTCCAAGGTCTCCAAGAGAGGGGGAGCAGGCGCTTGGAGAGGATGGCGCCAAAAGGGGACAGCAACAACAACAACCGCCTCAAGAGCCCCGCACGAGCAGCCGTGTGCAAAGAAGGACAAAAAGAAATGATGCCGACAAGGGCATTTGGACTGGGTTCGCGCAAGAGGAGCCTCAAGGAGGCAGTGCACAAGAAGGATGGGGCTGAGTGGGAGGGAGCAATAAAATGTAAGCTCGCCTCCCATGAGGAGAAAGTCTCCTCAGTTATAGGTTGAGCATGGACGACTGCCATGGGTGATGCGCAAGGGGGAGATTGTTGGAATGATGCTCCTCACCATGGCAGGAGTGACTCCAAAAAGGAACACCAAAACGACAAGCCTTAGTGGCTTAGTGGTTAATGGTGTCCACCTCTAGAGGCAGGGGCCCGGGTTCAAGTCCCACAAGATGAAATTCTGCCCTGCCTCAAGGGAGGTGGAAAATAGATGCCAGGAAGCTAGCTCAACCTCTAGAGTTCCTCTTTAAGTTTCTAGAAGGCCGGGTGAGGGTCCAGGAAGGTGGCACACCTTCTAGAAGGGGTGACTTGTCCTACAAGGCATCTAGAGTTGTCCTGGTCTTCTGGACACCTTCCCTCCTACTAGAAGCAAGCTGAGGAATCTAGGAAGGGGCAGAAGCTTCTAGAGGAGGGAAGGGATGCCTTCCTAAGTGGGAAAAGGACAGCCTACCAAGGAGTACTCTAGAAGCCATAGAATCTGCTAGGAAGCTCCAAATCTGGCATGCTTTGGTGTTCTGGAAAGCTTAGATCAGTGGCTATACAATTCCACTTCTTGTGAGCCTTGATAAAGTGTTAATTCCCATCCAATTGAGGACAAAACTATTGCTTCACTCTCTGACCAGATTTTGCCATCCTTGGAACCAGTTGCCTCCACAGTTTCAGTCTCTCCAAAAACAGTTGGTGGTGTGAACCAGCCACTGCTAGGGACCCTCCAGGGTGCACACTCACCCTCAGGTCAACAGTATCCCATTCGGATCCTGTTTACAAAACCGTTGTTATGGATAATCTCTTGTGGTGGTTACCGCAGAAGTGCAGGGGGATCTATTGATTGTACTGTTGCTGTTGTAATGGCCATGAAACATCCACCGGCCTTGGTGTGTTGGACTGAGGGTGAGTGTGCACCCTGGAGGGTCCCTAGCAGTGGCTGGTTCACACCACCAACTGTTTTTGCAGAGACTGAAACTGTGGACGCAACTGGTTCCAAGGATGGCAAAATCTGGTCAGAGAGTGAGGCAATAGTTTTGGCCTCAATTGACTGGGAATGAACACTTGATCAAGGCTCAAAAGCAGTGGAATTTTATAGCCACTGATCTAAGCTTTCCAGAACACCAAAGCATGCCAGATTTGGAGCTTCCTAGCAGATTCTATGGCTTCTAGAGTGCTCCTTGGTAGGCTGTCCTTTTCCCACCTAGGAAGGCATCCCTTCCCTCCTCTAGAAGCTTCTGCCCCTTCCTAGATTCCTCAGCTTGCTTCTAGTAGGAGGGAAGNTCACTCCTGCCATGGTGAGGAGCATCATTCCAACAATCTCCCCCTTGCGCGTCACCCATGGCAGTTGTCCATGCTCAGCGTGCAACTCAAGAGGCTTGGGAAAGCCCAAGCTCCATACAAGTAGCATCATGCCTGTCCTTGGGTTGCGCCTTTGTCATGGCATCAACAAGCATGTGCTTTGTGCCGCAATGCACAAGCACCATATCACCCTTTGCAACAAGGTCTCGTGCAAAGTGATGCCGGATCTCTATGTGCTTGGTCCTCCGGTGTAGCACAGGGTTCTTGGTCAGGCTGATGGCACTCATGTTGTCAACATTGAGTGTCGTTGGCTTCTTTTGCGGCACCCCAATCTCCTTGAGCAATCGCCGCAGCTATAGTGCCTCCTTTGCAGCTTTCGCGAGCGCAATTTACTCCGCCTCAGTGCTGGATAGAGCCACACTGTCCTGCTTCCGGCTTGCCCAAGACACCGCTGCACCACCAAGCACAAAAACATAGCCTGATGTTGACTTGCGGTCATCAACTTCACCTGCCCAGTCAGCATCAGAGTAGCCAACCAACTCGAGGGAGTCAGTCCGCGCTCCCCCTCCAAACACAAGTCGCGAATGTGTTGTTGCCTTCAAGTAGCGGAGGATTCTCTTCACCGCTTTCCAATGTAGCGGCCCCGGATCAGCAACATAGCGGCTCACTTGTCCTTCAGCAAAGGCAAGGTCAGGCCGCGTCGCCACCATGGCATACATTATGCTGCCCACTACGGACTGGTATGGTACTCCAGCCATCTCCGCCTTCTCGTCCTCCGTGCTCGGGCCCATGCTCAAGCTCAGCTCACATGTCGTTGTCATAGGTGTGCCGATGGGGTTGCACTCCTCCATGTTGTAGCGGCGGAGCACCTCCTGCACATNCTTGACCCATCTCCAGCGTGCGTGCTTTGCGGTCCCTCTTGATGGCGATGCCAAGGTAGTACTCAAGCTCGCCCATGTCTGTCATCTTGAACCGGCCGCCAAGTTGTTGCTTCAGGCTCTTGAGCTCCCCCTCATCCGAAGACACAAGGATGAGGTCATCCACGTAGAGGACGACAATTTGGTGGAGTCCTGGCTGATTACGCACGTACACGCTGTGATCAGCCTCGCAGCGCTTGAAGCCAAGCTCACCCATGAAACTATCCATCTTGAGGTACCACATGAGCGGAGCTTGCTTCAGTCCATAGAGCGCCCTGCGAAGCCGGCACACCTTCCCTTGCAGCGCATCCACCCCCTCTAGCACCTCCATGTATACTTCCTTGTCCAGGTCGCCATTGAGGAACGCGGTTTTCACGTCCATTTGGTGGATTTCGTAGTCGCGTGTCGCTGCCACCGAGAGGATAGTACAGATGGAGGCAAACTTGGCAACTGGTGCAAAGGTCTCGTCGTAGTGCTCCCCTTTTCTCTGGGCATATCCTTTTGCCACCAGCCGCGCCTTGTACCGCTCCACCTTCCCCTCCTTTGTGAGCTTCTTCCGGAAGATCCACTTGGAGTCGATGATTTTCTCGCCCTCCGGCCGGTCAACCAGATCCCAAGTGCCGTTCTCCTCGTGGGAGGCAAGCTCAGATTTCATTGCTCCCTCCCACTCAGCCCCATCCTTCCGCTGCAGTGCCTCCTTTACAGATTCAGGCTCCTCTTGCGTGAAGAAGGCTTGTGCAAACCCAGTCCAAATTCCCTTGTCGGCATCATACCTTTTTGTCCTTCTTCGCACACGGTTACTTGTGCGGGGCTCTTGAGGCGGTTGTTGTTGTTGCTGTCCCCTTTTGGCGCCATCCTCTCCAAGCGCATGATCCCCTTCTCTTGGAGACCTTGGAGACATCGATCGACTCCCCGCCTCCACGTCCCTCTCCGGTGCTTCGGATTCTTCGTCCGAACTGGACGGGACATATTCTGCCGGTTGCACATCCCTCGGACGATCCTCTCCGGCTGGTGCTGCTGCGAGGACGTCACCCTCATTCACGTCCTCCAACGTCTCCCCCTCAAGGAGTGGCATCCACTCCCCCCTCTTGGAGAGACCTGCCTCCTTGTCTGTCCAACGGCTTTTCTCGTCGAATGTGACGTCTCGACTCCGCACAATCTGCTGCTTCCTTGGATCAAAGAGCCGATACGCCTTGCTTCCGCTCTCATATCCAAGGAAAATACACCGACGGGTACGCGGGTCCAGCTTGCTCCGTCCCTCACGTGCCTGCACTATTGCATGTGCAACACAACCAAACGTGCGGAGGTGACCCACCGCTGGCTTCCTCCCGCTCCACACTTCTTGTGGCGTCTTCCACGCATTGCTCTCCTTGTCCTTGAGGGGCTTGGTCGGCATGAGATTCATGATGTACGCTGCTGTCCTTGCCGCCTCCGTCCAATACCGTTGTGTAAGGCCGGCGTCGCTCAACATGGATCGCACCATGTTAAGGATTGTTCGATTCGCTCTCTCTGCGACACCATTCTGTTGTGGGGAGTGTGGAGTTGTTTTCTGCCACTCAATCCCCTTGCTCTTTATCCACCCAAAACACCCCGCATATTCACCACCGTTGTCACTCCGGAACGCCTTCACCTTCGACTCTGTTTGCCGCTCCACATCAGCCACAAACTCTTGCATGCATGCAAGGACCTCACTCTTCCGCTTCATTGGGTAGAGGTAGAGTTTCTGGCTGTGGTCATTGATGAAGGTGAGGAAGTAGCAAGCTCCGCCGATGGAGCTCTCAAGCGGTCCACACACATCTGTGTGTACCACGGCCAGTTTTGCCGATGCACGCGTCCCCTTGGCGACAAACGGCTGCCGAGTTGATTTTCCAATGATGCATGGCTCACACACGGTCTCCTTGGTTCCATCAAGGCCGCTGATTTGGAGACCCCGCACCACTTCCCTCTTAGCCATCTCCTTCACNGCGCGTAGCAGGTACAAGTCGTCCTCCCTCTTGGCACGCGCAATCACCTCACCTTTGCCCTCTTTGCGGATGACGGCCTCCTTCTTTGTGAAGAGCACCTCAAGTCCCTTGTCGGTAAGGTGGCTGACGGAGAGCAAGTTTGCCCCAAAGTTGGGCATATGCAGCACATAGTAGATTGTGCTCGTGACAGGTTTGTCATCCACAACTGACTCAATGCGGACGTTACCCTCACCGGCGGCCACCTCTGTTTTTCCATTGGCCACCGTCATGCGTCTCTCCGAGGCACCGTAGGTGACAAATGCCGCCCTGTTGCATTGCGTGTGGCGGCCTGATCCGGAGTCGATGACGGCAACTCCCGGATCCTTCAAGTTGGTGGAGTTGTACGCCATAAGGGAGTGCTCATCTTTCTTCCCGCCCCACTGCGACCGGTCTGTTTTCTTCTTGGGACAGTTGCGCGCGTAGTGGCCCTCCTTGCCGCAGTTGAAGCACTCCCCCTTCTTCTCACCCTTCTTAGTGCCCTGTTTGGCACCCTTCCACTTGTCGCCTCGGCCTCCACTTTGAGGATGAACCGTGTAAGCTGAAGTTGATGCTGCTGCACTCTCTCGACCGCCACGTCGCATCCACTCATTGCGCACGTACTCAGCAACCTTCGGGTACTTCAGCTCGTCGGAAGGCCAGCCACCAAGGACTGTGATCATGGGACTCCAACTGTCTGGCAAGGCCAGAAGGAGGATCATAGCTTGCAACTGAGAGTCGACCTCCCAACCCGTGGCCACGCACTCCGCTGCGAGTGACTCAATCTGCTGCATGATCTCCATGATGTTGTCGCCTTCGTTGGCTCGGAGGGTGACGAGCCGTTTGAAGATGAAGAGCTGATTGGCAAGGTTGCTTGACTGGTAGATGGAGCAGAGTTTTGACCATGCGTC
>SZWC01001726.1:60037-74626 GCA_023375785.1 Penium margaritaceum | reverse complement strand
TAGCCACTGATCTAAGCTTTCCAGAACACCAAAGCATGCCAGATTTGGAGCTTCCTAGCAGATTCTATGGCTTCTAGAGTGCTCCTTGGTAGGCTGTCCTTTTCCCACCTAGGAAGGCATCCCTTCCCTCCTCTAGAAGCTTCTGCCCCTTCCTAGATTCCTCAGCTTGCTTCTAGTAGGAGGGAAGGTGTCCAGAAGACCAAGACACCTCTAGATGCCTTGTACGACAAGTCACCCCTTCTAGAAGGTGTACCACCTTCCTGGACCCTCACCTGGCCTTCTAGAAACTTAAAGAGGAACTCTAGAGGTTGAGCTAGCTTCCTGGCATCTATTTTCCACCTCCCCAGAGGCAGGGCAGAATTTAATCTTTGGGACTTGAACCCGGGCCCCTGCCTCTAGAGGTGGACACCATTAACCACTAAGCCACTAAGGCTTGTCTTTTTGGTGTTCCTTTTTGGAGTCACTCCTGCCATGGTGAGGAGCATCATTCCAACATGGTGGTTGCTTTAAATTCCACAGGCTGTCGGCTTAGTGGATCGGCCACATTGATGCGTCCTGAACGATATTCCCACCTGAACGAGAACCGGCTCAGGTATTCGCTCCAATGCGCCTGTTGTCTTGACAGGTTCATTTGCATTTGGAAAAACACCAATGGATTATAATCGGTCACGACTCTCACACCCCCTTTAGCACCCTCGAGGTAGCAACGCCACATCTTGAAAGTGTGTTCTACCGCAAGAAGCTCTTGATCCCTAGTTGTGTACCGCGTTTCTACAAGGATGAGCTTCCGGCTCTCATACGTAACTGGGTGACCGTTTTGCATGAGGATGGCTCCGAGTCCTACTACCGATGCATCACATCACACCTCCCACTGTTGCAAGGGATCCAGAAGAGCTAGGACAGGCGTCGTGGAGAGAAGCTCTTTGACTTTGAGAAAAGTGTTCTCGTAATTAGATGTCCATTCCCAATGCACGTCGTTTTACATGAGCCTCGTTAGTGGTACTACTAGGGTCAAGTACCCTTGCATAAACCGTCGAAGTTAGTTGCAAGGCCAAGGAAAGACCAAATCTGCCCAACATTTTTGGGGCATGGCCAGTCCACAACAGCTTGGACCTTTCGTGGGTCGAAACGGATGCCGTCCTTCTCGACGATGTCTCCAAGGTATTCGAGCTCATCTTGTGCAAACTTGCACTTGCTCACTTTCGCATAGAACTTCTATTCCCGAAGGATTGCGAGAACTTCGCGCAGATGTTCTATGTGCTCTTCCATTGAGTTGGAGAAAACCAAGATGTCGTCCAGGTAAACCAAGACAAACGGTCCGAGTTGCTTGGCCAACGCTCGGTTCATTTCTCCGTGGAAGGTTGCCGGGGCATTTGTAAGCTCGAAGCATAACACTCGGAACTGATAGTGTCATATGTGCGTTTGAAACGCGGTTTTGTGCACATCATCTTCCATAATTTGGATTTGATGGTAACCTTGAGACAAATCCAAGGACGAAGATGCTTTTGCGCCTTGCAGTTGGTCAAAAAGGTCCTGAGTCCGCGATAAGGGGAATCGATTTTTCACCATCAGCTTGTTCAGCGCCCGGTAATCCACGCACATGCGTAAATCACCGTCCTTTTTTTTCACAAAAAGGATCGTCGCACAGTATAGCGAGCTGCTAGGCTCGATCCACCCTGCAAGGTACTCTTTGATTTTGCATTTTCCCTCTTGCCTTTCTACTGGACTAAGGCAATACATGGGACTGAATGAAGGAGTCACCTCAGGTTGCAGCGGAATCGTGTGGCCCATGTGTCTTTCTGGTGGAAGCCCAACCGGTCGGTCTTGGAATACATCCGAGAACTCCGCCAATAGATCTTTGATCTCTTGTGGCGTGTCTTCCTTCACGTCGTCCTCCATCTTCTGCATCTGTGCCAAGAAGTATCGACAACCTTGTCGAATACGTCTCTTGACCTGCATTACAGACAAGCTTGCATGAATTTTCAATTGGGTCGGTGTTAATTCTGTTCTCAGAATCAACGTAAAGCAGGGCTGTCCTTTTCGAAGGATCAAAAGCTTTGATTCAAAGCGCATGAGAGCCTTGTTCTCACAGAGCCAGAGGTCGCCTAGCACCACGTCAAACCGGTCAAGAAGGTTGAGTACCTTCAACATGACACTCTCCGTGCACCCTTGAATACAAGATTTTGCTTTACAAGTACCAATCACGAATGCCATACGGTTGTCACCGACAACAACTGCGCCATTTGATGGCTCGTACTTCAAGCCAACCTGTCGGGTAAAGCCAAGGCTAACAAAAGAGTCGTCTCCTCCAGTATCAGCAAGTATGTTCACAGGCGCACCAGCTAGGTGTCCTTTGAACTGCATCATCATGTTGCCTCTACTCTTCCCAGTTAACAGGCTCGACGACGGCAAGCCAAGTTTGTGATAAACACGGAATCTATGTGATGGGCGTTGTAACTCCCATTATTCACCCACTCGAGTCTACATCTTATGGGCACGTGTGCATTCGGCTAGGACCTTCCAGTCTTTATATTTGACTGGGTCAAAATTGTTGAATAAAGGTACCGTGAACATGATTAAGCTCATTGCTTTGAGGGCATTTGCTTCAATCACTATGTCACACAATTCTTGCATAGTGGTCGTTGTCGCCACCACTAAGCATGTGCGATCATGCATCTCATCCGGAGATGCAAGGTTTAGTGGACAATGTCGGTCAGCAAGTATAGAATGCAATTCAACAAGAGGAGAGAAAACAACGGAGAAAGTTGAACTCGTCAAAAACTCAAATTGTTTAACATCCTCATCTGAAAGCATGAACCCACACTCGTGATCTAGCTTTACCCCTGAGTGGTCTCCACTAAAGTCACTGAGGGGTGGGGAAAATCCGCCCCACGGCCTTGTCCATTACCACAGCCTGGCCCATTGCCTCTACCGCGACCCTGTCCACGGCCCTGTCCGCGGCGTCCTGCTGCACCATCCCCACGAGGTGCTCTTGCTGCAGCTAGCGCCGCGGCCTCTTGTCCACCACCAGTAGCCGTAGGGCATTGGGCCCTAAAGTGGCCTGGCTGCATGCAGTTGTGGCAAAGCCCTTCGCGGAAGGTTGCGTTGCAACGCTCACGCGCCGCCTACAGCTTGTCATTCTTGCACCTACGCTTGTTGTTGGGGCCCTTGTGACCATCATCCTTCTTCACTTGATGGTTTGCGAGCTCCTGGCCCTTGACCCCGCCTCACTCTCCAGCAGATCCACCAGCCCCTGCAGTGTCCATGCGCATGTCGCGGCCTTGCTGTGCACGCGCGTTTGGCCGTGCATCAGAGTACTGCTTCGGGCTCGCTGAATACACTTCCTTCATGTAGTCACACAATGCCCTCCAGCTTGTCCAAGCTTGGCCAGTACCTATCGTGGTGGTCTTTTCCTTCAGCTTCTTGTTGGTGAGACCATCACGCAAGTACTCCAGCAGCATGCACTCCGGGTACTTGAAGGTCTGAGTCCCATCACCCTCGGTGAAGCTTTCGGCTTCCTCCCCGAGTGCGGTGAACTCGCACAAGTAGGATTCGAGCGAGCTGCCCAGCTGCCTAAAGTCCTTGATCTTGTGGAAGGCACGCTGTGCCTCCTCGCGTTGGGTGCACTTCTTGCACATGATTACGCAGAAGGCCTCCCACGGCATGGGCTGCCACTCGAGGTACGGCTGCTGCGCAGTCCACTCCTTGACCGCATACTTGAAGAGTTTGTCTTCAAGCCGCGTCGTGGCAAGGTCGCCCCACACGCTGAGTGGAGCCTTGTGGACACGTAGAACGTGCTCCATGCAATTAAGCCAGTCATTCAGCTTCACGCGCTTCCGGAAGATCTCCACACTGTGGAGGAAGGACGTGTTCATGACCGACCCTGAAGTCGTCGAGGTAGGCAAGTCATCACTGCCACCGGAAGTGGCATTCGCAGCTGCAGCACGTTGCACTTGTTGTTGCATCCATACCTGGGTCACGCTCTACAATGCCTTGTTGAGGTCGTTGCATTAGCGACTTGCCTCATGGGCGGCCAGGCGCTGCAATTGGCGATCACGATCGAGGTCCGTGATGCTCTGCCCAACGTGGGCTAGTAGGTTGGCGAATGCAAACTTGAGCACTGATGTCGTCAGAGCATTGGCGATTGCGTCCAGGGCCTCGCGTTATCCGTCCACCCTTACCCATTGCAAGACGGTACGGTTCGCGTACAAGCCTCCAAGGAGTCCCACCTTTCAAAGGAGACTGTCCTCGGCGACGATACTTGAGTGGGCGTTGTCCTACCCCATTGTGGCCACATCGTAGGATGGAGGGTCTGCCCCCATTCCTCCGAGTGGTGCCATATCTCCACCATCGGTGGTGATCTTGAGTCGGCCTACCGCCTCAGCAGCAAGCTACGCGAGCCTACGACGGTCATCGTGAATTGCCTTCACGGCGACGTCATCCGGCTCGTTCTCACAAGAACTTCCTGTGTCACTGCTTTCAGCGCCCTTGCTGCTCTCGACAGCCTCGCTGTCGTTGGCAGCTTCAAGCAATGCGGCAGGCGTCTTGCCCTTCTCCAGCAATCGGCTCAAGTTTGTCGCACGACTATGGCGATGATCGCAATCCTCGTCGCCTTCGCCATCGTCGGCGTCGTGCTCTTCGTCGTGGTCCCCCTCCGGGAGATCCTCCTCCATCGCATCGTCCGTCGCATGGGGGTCGCCCACGTGCGTGTTGACGTGCTCGTCGAGCATCTTTTCAGCCTCCGCGTGCTTCTCGGTATCGCCGAGGTTGGCGTCTGTTGCCTTTGGTTGTACGGTTGCCTTTGGCGGTACGGTTGCCTTTGGGTTGGCAACCGTGCTCGCGGCGGCGGCTCCCAAAACTTGGAGTCCGCCGAGAGCTTGTGATGAGGCCGTCACCACCTTGCCCTTGTTGGTCTTGTACGGTCCGGCACTTTCCATCTCGTCGCCCGTGCAACTAGCACATGAAGACCATTGTGAGGATCACCCCACAACGTTAAGGAGGAATCGCCTCCCACAAATCCCTTGCTCTGACGATCGGTAAGGCAATCATAAATTTTTTTCTATGTTCCTAAGCCGCCCCATTGGCACAAGGTCGTGGGTTTTGAAACTAGTCTTCCTAAGCCGTGACTCACGGCGATTGGTAAGGACTAGTGCCTAAGAAAACAGAAAATAGCAATACAAGGGAATAACAAGAAGTGTGAGTACCGCTATAAACTAGGACAAAGAGTAAGAAACCTAGATAAACAAGTAAGTACAAGGTCAAGAAGGAAAATACTACTTTTCTTCTCGTCTTCTTGTCTTCTTGCCTTCTGGTCTTCGTTGGTCTCTTCTTTCGTCTTCTTGGCACACCTTGCCTCCCGTTGGAGGCACCTTTCTTGTGCTCCACGGCAATGTGGCGGCCTCCAAAACGTAGCTCTTTTCTCTTTTTTTTCTCTCAAGCCATGAGAGTCTGGTATTGGAGAAAGGCGTTGCCCAAATTTTTGGTTGAAGAGGAGCGGAAGGATCCTTGAAAAGAGGGGGAAAGTAGGTGGTTTTGGGGGTGGGTACTCCCTATCTCGTCCCAAAAATTTTCCCCTAGCCCACAGGGATGGAGAAGAAATTGTGGAGAAGAAGCCCCAAAAAACAGTGCTCTTCTCTAGCTTCCTAACACACTTTACAGTGCTTCAAACGGTGAAGCGTAGATATCGTAGTCCCTTCTAGCATTTCTGTTGCTACTTGCAGCTGCTGGCGGCGTTTTATCTATCGTAACCGCCGTTTCCATCGATTCTTGGTCGCGAGGGTTGTCTGGCTCTGAGAACCACTGTAACCGGTCCAGTCTCTAGCTCCTGCTCTGAAGTCGTTGTCGGAGTTCGCAGAATGGCGTTCTCAGTCCGCGTCAGGGGTTTACCCCCTTCGCAAGAGTGAGGGGCAATCGTCATCAACGACCCAGAGCAAGGAGACTCGAATATTTCAAGTCTCCGGAGGCCCATTTCCTTCTTTAACCCTACCCCTGGTTTTGGGACCCAAACCAGAGGTTTTTACCTTGAACTCGTGTGTTCACACGAGTTATTTTGTTTATTTTATGTCGAAGTTCGTCACAGGCGAACTTTGATTTATGTTTTGTTGTTCTAGCACGAAATCATCGCGTGCGAGTCACGCTGGCGATTTCGCGCCAGTTCTCTCGTCCTCACCCTCGCCCCCCCTATCCCTCGTCCTTGCTTGTGCATTTACAAGGAGGGCAAGGGGGGGCGAGGGCATGAGGCCACGAGGCATCGCCCTCGAGGCCCTCGTGGCCCCTCAGCCGCCAATCGGGCTGAGGCCGCGATCGGCGGCTGGCGGCTGGCCGGCCGGTGGCCGGCCGGTCGTTTGGCCGGCCGCCGGCCGTCCAGCCGGCCGACAGCGAGCTGGCCGGCGGCCAGCAAAATGCTGGCCGCCGGCCAGCCCTTGATGACGCGAGGGGTGGTGCGCAACCACCCCTTGCTTCAGCGAGGAGGGAGGGCCGAACCGGCCCTCCCGCTACATACACGAGTCCCTAATCCTTTTCGTGTGGGTATTTTTGTTATTACACAAACAACCCATTGCATCTAGAGACGACAATGTTCACTCCGAAGGACGAGGGCAAACCGGGCAACTGCTCCCCCTTTAGTGAATCTTCCCAAATTTTATGATAACTTTGATAACTCTCGTGGGTCTACAAGGGAAGTATCAAGACCTTTCGGTCGACTTCTCGATTCACCAAGACGAATCTAGATTTATAAAGATTCATCTCGCATCTTCACTGTCAATTGTCGAAGACCCCTGAATTCTCAGCAGACCTTCTCAAATTGGAACACTCGCGAAGCGACTCCTTACGTGTATCTCGATAATCGACCGAACGACCTTGAGAGGGCCTCATCTGTAACTTGATACTTGTATATGTATGTTCGATCATTTTGACATTGTCATCGAGGTACACTTACCGTTAATAATGAATTGCTCAAATTGTATTATGCCTTCCCCAATTCTGAATTGTGTTATGCCTTCCAAGTTCTGCCTGTTGACCATCTACGCTCCGTTCGGCATAACAATTATGGCCGTCTTCTTTTTCTGAAAGATCAAACCTGTCGTTTATCCTTCAACGAAGACGCTCGGACATTGATGATGGTTCTATTGCAGGATCTGTTTCTTCCTGTGTTTTCTGAGGTTGTAGGCTGGTCATGACTTATTTTGAATTTTAGTTATAAGTTTTATGTTCCCAAAGCACATGGGCCCTCAAAAGCGCGCCGTTAGGGCGATGTACAACGTGAAATTTTTACGTCACATCGTAGTCTGGCACTGACGCGATTTACCGGCGAATCAATCCTACAGTCATCGCTGACCATCACATCCATGATGGGGAACAAGCCAGATTAGGCAGTCACGATGCTCTCATGTCTACATTGTTGTGGAATTAAGGACTCGTGTTGATGAACGCGAGGGGCCAGCATCTCGATGGTGATGTAGCCCATTTTTCGCATCCGTTGCTAGCCAACACATGAGTGTCGCGAATTCACGTGACGTCCGTGTAGCCCTGGCATCAGGCAGATTCGGACGGCCAGCATAGATTTTTATTGCCATCATATCTTCTCCAGTCAGCACGATGTTAATGATTTTCAGTTCAACTGGCTCTGGTTTGCCATGTGATGTTCGCAAAATCATGCATCACAAGAATGCGTGTTTTCACGATGTACAATCTTGATGTTGTTTTTTGTTTAGAACAAAGTTATCGCAAGATAACTTTATTCCAAACAATTGATCTTCTTGTTGTTGCTCGCGTCTGGCTGGACTTTTCACGCATACCCGCTGGACATCACTTGCCATGCACCTTGTGGGCCTGTCGATGAAACTTCGGACATGACTGACGTGGCCTTCAATCCCCAACTTCTGCTGGGGTTTGCAACCGCTTGAATTCCTTCCCCTGGCCTCCTCATGCTCATTCAATAAGACCACCAACTGTGCATGTGCGACCTTGTTTGCGGGCGCTGAATCCTGTCGAGCTGCGTGTCCAACATTGCTTGAAATTTCCACTCCCATGACTTCTCCCTTCCGAGGTGTCCACTTGCGGCGACTAACACCCACACACTCATTGCCCTCTCTGCTTTTAACTCCTCTGCCTTCAACCGCATTGGTTAGTCTCCCGCCGCAAGAAAGCCTCCAACATGAACTGCTATATGTTGTACCATAGTGCAAGCCTCGGTGATGCAAGAGGCTAGTATAAGGTGGATTTTACGTGTCAGTCTGACTCCATTAATTCGACGTGGAATGTCCATACAAGCATCCATCCCGGAATTGTTACTACTAATCCAACACCCAAGTCACTATGGCCTCCACCGACCAGGTTTACAGTTCATCCTCAGCCATCGTGTCCCCACCTCTACCATTCCTCCCTCCACGGCCAGAAGTTGGTGGGCCGATCTCATGGCCATCCAACAGCAGCAGGCAGCCATATGCACTGATCCAATGGCTGCCGCATCGTCGGCATCAGGCGTACTATCTCTCGAACAGGTTCACCCGACCTGGAGATGATCAATTACTCCCCCATACAACTGGCGCGAGTTAACCCAGGCCCTCGTCGCTCCCTTTGGCAAGCTGAACAAGAAAATAGAGGTTCGCTACCGGCTATAGCGACTAAAGCAGCTATCAGGCGTGGCGGAATACACGCGGAGCTTCCGAGAGCTTATCACCGGTAGCAACCTTGCAGAGGATGAACTCTGTTTTCACTACAACAACAGCCTCAAACGAGATATTCGTGGAGCACTCACGATTAACGACATCACCAATGATTTGCCGCCAATCATCGCAACCGCTCAACGCATCGACTCTGTCGACTTCCACTCGAAGTTCAACGAATCCTATGGCTAGTGCCCGAAGTATCAACCGCAGCATATCAACGGGCATCTCTCACAAAATTTGGACATCTCGACTCCAATGGAAGCCGACGCTGTTGAGAAAATGAACATCAACGAACTTGCTGGTTGCGGAAAGATTGGACACATTGCGAGGAACTGCCCAATACAAAACTAGAGGGTGCGAAGTAGCAGAAGAAGCAAAAAGGAGGGGAGGAGTCAAGAAACAGCAGAGGGTAGGATTAGATGGCAAAATTCCTACCCCCGCCAAAAAACCTATGCCAAACGATCGCCCACCCAAACGGTTGCAATCGCCTAATACGGGGGTTCCTGAGATCCAGAAATTCGACGAGAGATATGAGGACGACCAGCTGCGATATTGCTCAAAATGCAACCGAGGGGTTGCAAAAGTCGCAAAACCTTGCCGGCGTTACTTGACGGAGGTGCATCTCACAACTTCGTGTCTGATCAACTGATGAAAAAGCTAGGTTTTAAGCACGAACCTTGAGCCTTTGAAGGAAAACCCGTCTATGGACAACTTCGACGACTAAAGCAGCCGTTATGGCTGCAGATCGAGGATCTGCAAGACGTAACTCTCTAGAGATTTTGCCCAATGAGCGACTACACGGTGATTCTCGGGCGCGATTTCTTGTACCAAAAAATCATGCAAGTTGACTGGAACAGCAACGCTGTCCACATCGAACGCGACGGGTATCAGATCTTCCTAGTGCTCGTGCTACAACCAAAGTCTGGCCGACGTGCAACAAGCGACAAAACAGTGGCAACGGTATCTGCACAAGTACAACAGCCACCAGCTACGCCGATCTCACTCAACGTGGCAAAAAGATATCGGAGGAAGGGCGCCTCAGCGTGGTTGGTCCACGTCAATCTAAGCAGCGCATGCAACGAATCAGTCGCCGCAGCTGACACAATTGCCTCATTAGCCTCAACAGCCTCATTGGCGTTAGAGGAGTTCGCTCCACTCGTAAAAGACTCCGAAGGGGTTGTTCCCGACGAGCTACCGAGCAAACTCCCTCCCGAACGCGACATCGACCACCGCATTAAGCTCAAACCCCGCAGTAGACCAACGGTCAAGGGAACCTACCGGATGACTGATCATGAACTCACGGAGCTCAAGCGACAGCTGGATGACATGCTGGCTCAGGGATTCATTCGATCGTTCGTTTCTATGTAAGCCGCACCAGTATTGTTCATAAAAAGGAAAAGTGGTGAAATGCAAATGTGCGTGGACTACCAGGCGTTGAACGACATCACGATCAAGAACCTCTACCCTCTACCTCAGGCAGACAAGTTCTTTGACCAACTACGTGGAGCAAGAGTTTTGAGTAAAATCGATCTACGGAGCGGCTACCACCAAATTCGCATCTCCAATAAAGATGTTGCGAAAACTGCCTTTTAAACGCGTTACGGGCACTTTGAGTTCACGGTTATGTTGTTTGGACTCACAAACACCCTCGCAATGTTCATGACAGCGATGAACAACATTTTTCGGCCGCACCTTGACAATTTTGTCGTGGTGTACCTTGACGACATCCTCGTGTACAGCCAGACCCTAGACGATCATCGCCGACATCTTCAGCAAGTGCTCGAGATCCTCCTACGAGAGAAGTTCTACGGGAAGCTCTCAAAATGTGACTTCGGTCAATGATCGATCGAGTTTCTCGGTCACATCATCGGCGGTGGACAAGTATCCATGGATCCAAAAAAGATGTCTGCGGTGGCGCAATGACCAACTCGAACAAAAGTACATGACGTATAAGTTTTATTGCAATTTTGCAACCATTATCGAAGGTTTGTGAAGGATTATGCTTGAGTGTTAGCGCTTCTTCCTAACCTCACTGGCAAAAACTACGAGTGGAATTGGGGAGACAGGAAACAATCAACTTTTACATTTTAAGGTGAAGCTTTGACCTCAGCGCCAACCCTTCGATTAGTAGATCCAACAGTCGCCTACATCTTGGCCACGAACTCCTCCGATCGGGCAATCGGGGCCATCCTCTTATAAGATAACGGAGGGGGAGAACAACCCTTGGCGTACATGTCACGGAAGCTTCACGGAGCGAAGCTTAACTATGCTCTCCACGAGAAGGAAATGCTTGCGGCTTATCATGCCTTCAAAACTTGGCGCTACTATCTGGATTGCCGCAAATGTGTGGTTTGAACGGATCACCACACCCTCAAGTACCAAAACGCAGCCGAACCTCAGCCAAAGACAAACTCGACGCATGGAGTTCCTCGGGTCTAACTTCGACTACGAGATTGAGTATTGGCCCGGAAGAAAAAATCTAGCAGACCCGCTAAGCCGCCGACCCGATCTCACCGAGATCAATGCATTACAGATTCAAGCAAACCTGCACGTAGAGAAGCTATTCACAGATGGCTACGAAGACCACGGAGCCTACGGCACGACAAAGTTCCATTTCGTAGACTCCTTTTGGCATAGAAAGTAGAAGAATAAAGTCGTCGTCCCTGAATTCGAGGAGCTGCGGCGAATGCTTCTCGAGGAGTGCCACGACACCGGTCACAGAGGACATTTCGGAGCCGACAAGGCTTTGAAATAACTTGCCAAGTACTATTGGTGGGACAGGATGGAGGTTGACATTGCAAACTTCTGCAAAAGTTGCTACTTATGCCACAGACACAAGAGTCGGCGTACCAAAACCCTTGGTGTGCTACAACAACTATCGATACCAGAGAAACCGTGGACCGACATCTCCATGGACTTTGTGACCAGTTTGCTTGTCACACCGGAGGGGTTCGACGTCATGTTTGTCGTCGTTGACAGGTTCTCGAAGATGGCGCACTTCATCCCGACCACTACGCATATAACCACCGAAAGAGCAGCCCGGCTGTTCCTTGACCAAATCGTCCCATTGCATGGAGTTCCGTGATCAATCACCAGTGATTGAGATGTGCGGTTCACGAGCCAGTTTTGGCGAGATTTGATGTAGCGGTATGGCAGTCGACTCCAACTTTTAATGGCGTTCCATCCACAAACCGATGCACAAACCGAGCGAACCAACCACATGCTCGAAAAACTCCTCCACACGCTATGCCAACCGCATGGCACCGACTGGGCAGTCAAGCTGTCGTTTGGCAAGTTTTCATACGATTCAGCAGCATCGGTTGGAACGGGAAAAACACCCTTTGACGTGGTTCATGGAGCAGAGCCAACCACCCCGATCGATCTATAGACTGAGAACATCCCCACCGTCAACACTCATTAGCGAGAATTTTCCACAATATGGGAAGAAACTCATCAAACCTTTGCAAAAACGCAAGCAACTATGAAGCGGCATGCCAATTAATATCGACAAATTGAGGAGTTCAAGACAGGTGACCGAGTCGTACTCAACTCTGCGACCGTCAAACTTCGTGGATCAAGCAATCCGAAGCTCAAACCCCAGTGGTTGCGGCCCTTCGTCACCTTGGAGATGCGCACTCCAATCGTCGCCAAGCTCCAACCACTCGACAACATGTAGATTCACTTGGTCTTCCACATTAGCAAACTTTGACACTATGTCGATCCAGGAAAAGATTTTCCTTGACGCGTGGCACCTGCCCCGCCACCCGTGATCACAGGCGTTGACTACGAGCACAAGGTTGAGGAAATCCTTAATCACCGCCCGCGAGGAGGCGAAGACCAATATTTGGTCAAGTGGAAGAACTATGACGCGGCCCATAACAGTTGGATGTCGTGTAGCCAACTCTCAGACGTTGATCCTCTTATTGACGACTATAGAGCTCAACTTCGGCCACGTGATGGTAACGCGCTGGGAAGTCGCGGCTAGAGTGGGGGGGGGGGGGGGGGGGGGGGGGGGGGTGGGGGGGGATTTGTTACGCTGATGGGCATACAGGAGTCCCAAAACCCACGAGCGACCTAGTTTTTGCTTTGTCTCTCCTGGCCTACTTCCCGACTTAGTCGCGGCAGACTTTTCTCCGCGCTTTAGGGGAATTCTCCCGAATACCCTGGAACTCTCGCGTGATGACGACTACTTTTCGGTCAATTTCCTGAACTCACCGGAACCTACTTGCGATGTTACTCGATGCTTCGAGTCTACGGGCGATGATGTCTCAAGCGACTTGGACAGATATCGCGAACCCCAAATTAAACCTCGAAACCCCCCTTCGAGCCAACGGGGGACTTCTCGAAACAACGAATCAAAGTACGACGTTGCACCATGCGAACTGCTGAAAGACCAAACCATTCTCTTGCTCTCGAGTTTCGACACTTAGAACAACGAAGTATACACTGCTTGTAGAAAACATGCAACTAACTTCAATCTTATGAAAAGTGGCAAACTTCGTTTCAAACTGTGAACCGGTTCACTTCCGCCAGCGTAACACTTCCCCTTGCCCTCATATATTGCAGTTTGTCGTTTCTTCGAACAGGAGCTTCTCAGACCTATCCGTCCTCGACGTCGCGAAATGTTGTTGCGGCTGGTCAGGCCGTTGCCTCGCAGAAGTTTGCCCACTTGAAAACTGGATACGGATCATGTACGATCTTCGCGGAACGTTGGGAAACGGACAAAACCCACCTGTCGTGGTTCCATTGGGATAATCCGCATGTTTCGTTGTTTAACCGCAGAACTGCCGGCACTATCCAGCCTGCGGTTCGATAAGCTATCTTGACAATATCTTCTATTGTCGTTTGGAGTTCTGTAGAGCTGTTGGTCTGAGAGGTCAACTGCTTGGGTCTTCCAGCGTCAGTTTTCTCCCGTCACAGAATTGTCGGGTCGTCGATCAAACTCAAGCTGCTTTTCTTCCACCTTACCTTATCGACGATCGAGTGATTCCCTCTCCCTCGTGCGAAGATTTTCGGCAACACCAAGCACAACCTGCAAATCGGCCAGGTGTAAACTCGTGTAGATCTTTCCCCTTTGACTTTTGAGGGCTCGTTGGGATTTCTTCTTCGACGCCTCCAACTTACAAGTTTGTTTTCTGAAATCGACGGCTTGTCGGACTTGATGGCGATAGGCGCTATTCGACTGACCCAGGACTCCCGTCGATCCCTAAGTCGACCACGCAAGATGCGACTTCGGGGGGCCATGTTGAAGTATTCAAATGCGTCCTCAGCTAGCCCATTCAGAAAATGGCCTCCCACTGGGCTCGTGAATACGCTCCCGGATACCTGCCCCGAACTCTACAGCAGCAGTCCTTCCCCCCCCCCCCCCCCCCCAACCCACCCACCACCGCCTCGGATTGTCCTGCTATTCCTTCAGCCGAGACGCGCTGAGGAACTCCGCCATCACCTTGCAGTTACCACTCGCGCACAATGACGATGCGCGTCCGACCCCTTCATTACTGGGAGCAGGACTGCGGCACCTGTTGCCTCCGCACTGCCAACGTCGCTGGCACAGACGGTGCAGTGAATACGAGTGACAGCTGCACCCGCGTCACCACGGCCGTTGAGCCAGTTGCCAGCCTGCCTACCCTCCTCCTCGTCCCGCAAACGACGACGCCTCCTCTCCGCTGACCACAGCACCTCGGCTCAGCGACGGGCGCTACAATCCACCTCCGCTGACGTAACCACTGACGTCAAAGTCACCCACGGAAGCTCCGCCATGGCGGATCGACGGACTACGCGTCTGAGGTCTCCTTCGCGGCCGCCGCAGGTGCCGCTGGCGCAACTGCTGCAGCTACTCGTGGCAGCCTCACTCCTGTCCTCCTCGGCCTTCGCCCGCTTTACTCCAAACGACGTCATGAGTATCAGCAGCAGCAGCAGC
>SZWC01001726.1:32849-53929 GCA_023375785.1 Penium margaritaceum | reverse complement strand
GTCCGCCTTCGTGACTCGTGATGATACGTGTGGGGGAGCACAGTCCGCATGTGATGAGGATGGGCCTGACTGCACAGACTGGATCCATGAGTCTCACCTTCGTGATGTACGTCGTTCCGTCCCACTGACGGCTCAGCGTCCCTCTGATG
Organism: Penium margaritaceum; assembly: GCA_023375785.1. Lineage (NCBI taxonomy): Eukaryota > Viridiplantae > Streptophyta > Zygnematophyceae > Desmidiales > Peniaceae > Penium > Penium margaritaceum. The sequence continues at coordinate 53,780 of SZWC01001726.1, read as the reverse complement.
CCGAGTGTTCCATTGCTTGTTGTACAGTGACGTCCACCGGTCGTGACTCCAGTGGCATTTGGATCATCGATTCCGGTGCCACTCACCACATGACGTGTCGTCGCAGTGACTTTGTGGTTCTTGGTCCCGTCACGACTGTTCGTTCTGTTCGCACCGGCTTTGGTCAGTCCTTACCCGTCCACGGTGTTGGGGTTGTGTGTTTCGATGGTCCGTCTGGCCCCTTGTATCTCTCTGACGTGCTATTTGTACCCGATCTTGAGCTCAGCCTGCTGTCTGTGCGTGCATGCACTCTGATGGGTCTCTCTGTTGAGCACACTGCTGATTCGGCGACTGTGAGTGCTTCTGACACCCGTAGCATTGTTTTGCGTGCTTCAATCGTTGATGACCTGTACCGCATTGCTCGGCCATCCTCCCCTCGCTCCCCTACGTCCTCTGGTCACGTTTTTGTCATTGGTGTTCTATCCTCAGACCACCAGAGGTTGGTTCACCACCGTCTGTGTCACGTGGGCTCCGACACTGTGTCGAAGCTCATCCGGACACAGCCCGCTCTTGGTCTTGACGTGGCTTCTTTCGAGAAGCCACCAAAGACCGACTGCCTCTTTTGCGCTCAGGGTAAGATGCACCGGTGCACTTACCCTGATTTGCGTTCACGAGCACTGCGGCCCCTCGAGTTGGTCCACTCGGACCTGCTTGGTCCTCTCCTGGTTGAGTCCGTGTCCGAGAGGGGCCGATATGTTCTGACACTGACTGATGACTTCACCCGGATGCGGTGGGTCTACAGTCTGCATCAGAAGAGTGACGCCGCCCTTGCGGTTCGGCTCTGGCTCGTAATGGCTGAGCGTCAGTCTCGCCACACGCTACACACCTTCCGATCGGATCGCGATGGCGAGTTCCTCGGTGAGATGGATGCCTTCTTTGCTGAGCACGGCATTTTTCACCAGGTCTCCGCTCCTGCCACCCCACAGCAGAACGGTGTCTCTGAGCGCTGGAACCGCACCATGGAGGATGCGGTCCGCGCCATGCGGTCTGAGTGCGGTCTCCCGGAGTCCTTCGCCTTCGAGGGTTTCTCCTACATGACCTGGGTCTGGAACCGCCTCCCGCATGGTCCGCTTCCGGACCATATTACACCGTACGAGCTCTGGTTTGGCCACCGTGCTGATCTTCGCCTCGCTCGCGTNATGGGTTTGACTGCTGGGAGATCCTGTTTCAGGTGTGGGCCACCTCCGAGGGAGTTTGGCCGTACTACCACAGCCCATACCAGACTACAGACCCAGCACAGGTGTCGACAGCTACTCGGGCCATGCGAGGACTTCTTTACGCTATGCCACGCGAGACTGTCGTCGACTTCCGCCCCTTCCTTGGCGAGGCTGGCACAGGCACCGGAGCTGATCCTCGTGGAGGCTGGGATCTGGCGCTGTCCCTACTGGCCGCAAAGACGCACGCCACGCGTGCATCCCACATCCACGCTTTCCATTTGCTTCGTCAGGGACCAGCGGAGCCTGCGGCGGATTACTGGCGACGCGCCATGCGTATTTACACGCGCCTGGGTACCCCAGGGGGCACACAGCTGTGGGCACTACGGGCGATCATGCTCGGAGTTCGCCTGGAGTACACCGACATCTTCGACCGGTACAGTGACGCCGTTCTTGAGCCCTTCTCGGCCTCCATGCAGCTGCTCCCTTGGGCGCATCAGCTGTTCCTCCAGGTGACGTCGACCCGCGAGGTTGCAGTAGCACATCAGGAGACGTCCCTCGCTGCAGCAGTCCTCGCCTCACCACCATCTTCCATCCTGCAGTCACCCTCATCCACCTCCACCACGACCTCATCTTCCTCTTCCTCCTCGACCCCGTCTACACCCACGCAGACGCAGGGCGTCGTAGCAGCCGCCCAGGGGAAGAAGAAGAACAGGAAGCACGGATCGGGCCAGCAGCAGTCGTCATCCAGTGGTAGCAGTGGGCGTTCCGTCCACTGCTACAACTGTGGAGGTGCCCATCGCTACACCGAATGCCAGCAGCCGCTTGACTGGGGGCGCATCACCCGCAGACTTCAGGCGGCCCATGCTGCTCGTACCGTTCCCGGGACGTCGTCCGCACACTCCTCGGGACGCGCGGCGACTACGACTGCAGCTGTTCCTGCGTCCTCGCCAGCGAGCAGCAGTGATCCAGACCCACGTGACTGCACCATCGCCGAGCTACGTCATCTTCTGGCGCTTCGCTTACAGGGAGGTGCGAGTGTGTTGTCATCGTCGAGTGGGTCACAGACTGCTTGTTCGTCCGCCTTCGTGACTCGTGATGATACGTGTGGGGGAGCACAGTCCGCATGTGATGAGGATGGGCCTGACTGCACAGACTGGATCCATGAGNGCCTTCTTTGCTGAGCACGGCATTTTTCACCAGGTCTCCGCTCCTGCCACCCCACAGCAGAACGGTGTCTCTGAGCGCTGGAACCGCACCATGGAGGATGCGGTCCGCGCCATGCGGTCTGAGTGCGGTCTCTCGGAGTCCTTCGCCTTCGAGGGTTTCTCCTACATGACCTGGGTCTGGAACCGCCTCCCGCATGGTCTGCTTCTGGACCATATTACACCGTACGAGCTCTGGTTTGGCCACCGTGCTGATCTTTGCCTCGCTCGCGTCTGGGATTCCCTGGCCTCCGTGTGGTACACCGAGGACCAGCAGGGGTCCAAAGTCTCCCCTCGGGGTTGCTTGTGTGCCTTCATCGGCATCTCCCCGCGATCGAAGGCCTGGCGCTTCTGGGACCCCACTGTCGTCGTGTCATAGAGTCTCGGGACGCGCTGTTTTTTGAGTCACTCACTTATCGTGATCTGACTTCCATCACATCCCTCTATGCCGCCCACGTCCCTTCCTGTGAGGGTTCTTGGCGGATGGGGGAGATTCCTCCGCCGTCGACCACTGGTCGCCAGGCTGATGGGTCCGCTCGAGCCCCCTCTCGGTCTCCAGCACTTGACGACCCGGCTATTATTGCCGTTGGCCCAGAGATATCGCCTATGCTGTCCACTTCACACCTACAGGCACCACGGTCCTCACGCCTCCTCCTGCATCACCACCTGTCCCTGCTAGCACCCCTGCTCAGGCGTCTGACCCAGTCCAGCCCACGCCTGTCCCTGCTTCGACTAACACTCTTTCAGTGTCCGGGCCGGCCTTACCCGCTGACACCCCCAGCTCTGGGTCCCCCACACACGCGTCTCCTCGCACGGCATCCCCGGCTGCCTCGTCTCAGTCCTCACCTGCTGGGGTTGTCCCTGACCCTGTGGACGTGCCCGTCTCTGCGCCTGCTGCGCGTCCCTCGACCTTCAGTTACTCTCGTGAGCCCGGTGGTCGCCTTCGACCACTGGATTCCGGAGCTCAGCGGGTGTCGGGTCACGGACCCAGGCGTCCCACTCGCAGCATCACGAGCGGTGATCCAGGCACAAAGGCCGTAGGCCTGAGTGCCCGCACTGAGCCTACAGAGGTACACCCAGCGTGCCCCATCGGGCACGATCTGGTCACTCGCGAGTTCCATATCGCCTGTGACGCAGCCGCTGACCTCGTGGCTGTCAGGCCTGACACTGTGGCGTCTGCACTTGCCACGCAGAGTTCCCCCTCTCTGGCCCCTGATCCGGGCACATTAAGGGAGGCTCTCTCATCGCAGGATTCTGATGCCTGGCGAGATGCTTGCGAGGATGAGCTTCGCGCTATCCGAGAGCACGGAGTCTATGAGCTGGTCGATCTTCCCCCCGGGAGGAAGGCGATTCAGGTCAAGTGGGTCTTTCGTAAGAAAGTGAGGCCTGATGGCTCACTGGAACGCTACAAGGCCCGCTTGGTCATCAAGGGGTTCTCTCATATTGAGGGAGTTGACTACACTGACACCTTTGCCCCTATCGGCCGCATGACCTCAGCTCGAGCTCTGTTCGGTGTAGTGGCTCAGCATGACTGGGAACTACACCAGATGGATGTGAACAACGCGTTCCTCCATGGCTCTCTGGATGAGGAGATCTACGTGGCTCAGCCATCAGGCTTTGAGGACGATGACAAGGTCTGGCGCTTGCGCAAGTCCTTGTACGGCCTCAAGCAGTCTCCACGGTATTGGAACCGGGAGATCACAGGCACCTTGACTCGTGCAGGATACGTACAGAGCGAGGCTGACCCCTCGCTGTTCATCCTACCGACACCCGAGCGTCTCACCGCCATCCTGGTCTATGTTGATGACCTTCTGATTGCGTCACCGTCCCTGGAGGCCGTGAAGGAGGCCAAGGCTGTCCTGCCGACCGCCTACAGGATGAAGGACCTCGGTCCTGCATCGGTGTTTCTCGATAGGGAGATTGTACGTGATCGCAGACATCGGACACTGCTGCTGCATCAGGCTCGATATGCACGAGTCGTGGGGGAGCGCTTTAGCGATCTCCTTGGTGCAGTGCCCACTACTTCCACACCCATCACACCTGATGGGCAGGATGCCCTGAAGGTGGATGACCCTACACAGCTGGGGGAGACAGTGGACGTAACCTTGTACCTTTGTCTGATCGGATCTCTGATGTACCTGGCCACGACCACGCGTCCCGACATCGCGTTCGCCGTCAACCTCCTCACTCACTTCTCGCAGGCTCCACGTGCGAGAGCTCTCCACGCGGCTGTGCGAGTGGTACGGTACGTGGTTTCCACGCCGTATCTCGGACTCTGCTTTCGTCGGCAGTGTTCGGTAGTCCTTGACGGCTACACTGACAGCGACTGGGCTTGGAGTCCCGACAGGCGCAGTCGCACTGGCTACGTGTTCCTGCTCGGTGGTACCGCTTTGTCTTGGCGAAGCGGGAAGCAGGGCTGCATCACACGTAGCTCGTCGGAGGCAGAGTATGTGGCTTTGGGGGCAGGGGCTGCTGAGGCAGTTTGGCTGCAGCGCTTGTTTCTTGAGCTTGGGCAGTCAGTACCCGCCATTGTGCTGCNTGCATGTGACCAGTCGTTGCGTGCGTCTTTTGATTCTGCACGTCTAGGTTCAGACGGCGTAGGATTCTGACATGTGTGCGCAGAGTTACGGCCAAAACAGTGGTTTTGGGCCGGTTTTAGGACAGCTCTTGGACTGCCGCGTGCGACACCCGCCGTGCGCCGCGGCAGGTATTTATGCCCTGGACCTGTCAGTTGTCATTTCTCTCTGCATTTACTAAGCTATTGAAGCTTATGAGACTTTGCGCGTCTCCCTAGCCTGATCCTTGCTGTTTCTTGCACCTGCCTGCTTGCTAGTGCGTCAGCTGACTGGACAGTGTCGCCACGTCAGCAGCAGCAAGGCTAGGAAGCTTCCTAGCAGTTTCTTAACATCCACAGGTCGAAAGAATGAAACGGCGTATCCACACAAAAAGCTATGTCGTCGTTGCATGAAATACAACGTCGGGTTGCTGACGTCATCAAGCTCCTCGAACAGTCATGAACCCCTCGTTCGAGGTGTTTGTGATTGTTCGAGGGAGGGGTTTGCGTGGGGTTTGCGTGGGGGGTCCGAGACACCCTTGCAAAGCGAAGGCATCTGCTGGGCCACGCTACGGCGGGGCCCAGCAGATGCCCGCAAAAAAAATAAAACCCTCAACCCCGAATGTAATTCGGGGCTGGGTTTGAAAGACTTTTGTATGCAAACCAGGCTAGTTTGTGTGCCACGGGAAAGAAACGAATACTGAAATGGGCGTTTTCGCTCGATTGCGATGGAGCGATGACCCTTTTTGTTTCGATGCGCAAAACCCCTGTTACGATGTAAGGTTTTCTATGTTTTGCGCGTCGGAAAAAAAAAGGTCATCGCTCCATCGCGATCTCGCGAGGGGGTGACGGTCGCGATCGAGCGATGGTCACACGACCCTCGTCGCCATGCTCCATCAGCGCAGCATGTGGCTGATCGAGCAAGGCGAGCGAGGGCCGGATACCTCGTTCCTTTTTTTAAACAGGTGGATATTGAGAAGATGCAAAGAAACTTCCTAGCAACACTCCCGTTGACCGTGTGTCAGTGCCTGATCAGACGGTGACGACAGTCACAGGTCGTGCACGCAACGGCAAGAGTTTGGCTAGGGGACACAAGACAAAGTGTCTGAATGCTTCAATAGCATTTGCAGAGAGAGATAACAAATGACAGGTCCATGGCATAAGTACCTCCCGCGGCGCACGGCAGGTGTCGCACGCGGCAGTGCAAGATCTGTCCTAAAGCCGGCCCAAAACCACTGTTTTGGCCGTAACTCTGCGCACACATGTAAGAACGCTACGCCGCCTGAACCTAGACGTGCAAAATCACAAGCCGGACGCTACGACTGGTCACATGCATGCATCTGGCATCGAACGGTGGACTCATAATGCAAAACATGCAAATCGGGCCCACGGCCAGTCCACCGATAAAGTCCTGCATGCTGCAGAAAAACTGCGAGAAGTCCCGGGAAGCGTCCAGAGCTCTAGAACGGTCGTCGGTCAGCTCCAAACTGGTAGTCCACCGCTAGATAACGCACCGGTACCGCCTGGGTCCGCATTAGGGATCTGCACGAGTATGGACACGGCCGAGTGGTCAGAGTGAACTGTATAGGTCGACAGGAACGTCACAAATCACAACACTCCCCCATGACCCGATGGTACGCATGTCCATACACCGAAACGAGTACAACAACGCGTGCAACGACGGAACGAATGGCCACCACAACACCCACACTCAACCACTCTCAGGCAAGGGGCGAAGTCCGACAGATCGAATGGCCACCAAGAGCTTTCCGCGTGCTAGTGCCTTCGACAAGAAGTCAGCACGCTGCATGTCAGTGCCAACCCAAATGACGGAGATCACGTGTCGCTCCACCAGGTCACGCACAAAGTGATGCTCCACTGCAATGTGCTTCGTACAAGCATGGAAGACACCAGAGTTCTCCGCAATGGCAAGAGCACTCTGGTTGTCGCAATGAAGCACTATGGTAGGTACTGACTGACCCAGCTCAAGGAACAGGCGCTGCAGCCATATCGCCTCATCAGCCCCTGCACCTAGAGCGACATACTCTGCCTCCAATGAGCTACGTGCAATGCAACTCTTTTTCTCAATGTGCCAAGACACAGCGGTACCACCGAGCAGGAACACATAACCGGTGCGACTGCGTTCGTCTGGGCTCCAGGCCCAGTCGCTGTTAGTGTAGCCGTCAAGGACCACCAAACACTGTCGGCGAAAGCAGATTCCGAGGTACGGTGTGGAGACCACGTACTGTACCACTCACACAGCCCCATGAAGGGCTCTAGCACGTGGAGCCTGCGAAAACTGGGTAAGGAGGTTGACGACAAATGCGATGTCCGGACGTGTGGTAGTGGCCAGGTACATCAGAGATCCGATGAGAAGGAGGTACAAGGTCACATCCACTGTCTCCCTCAGCTGTGTGGGATCGTCCACCTTCAGGGCATCCTGCCTGTCTGGTGTGAGAAGTGTGGAAGCCGTGGTCACAGCGCCAAGGAGGTTGCTGAAGCGCTCCCCCACAACACGTGCGTATCGGGCTTGGTGTAGTAGCAGAGTACGACGTCTGCGGTCTCGTACAATCTCTATGCCAAGAAACACCGCTGCAGGACTAAGGTCCTTCATCCTGTAGGCAGTTCGGAGGACGGCCTTGGCCTCCTTCACGGCCTCTAGTGAAGGAGACGCGATCAGAAGGTCGTCGACATAGACCAGGATGGCGGTGAACCGCTCAGGCATCTGGCAGATGAAGAGAGAGGGATCTGCCTCGCTCTGTACATATCCGGCACGAGTCAGGGTGCCAGTGATCTCCTGGTTCCAACACTAAGGAGACTGCTTGAGGCCGTACAATGACTTGCGCAAGCGCCAGACCTTGTCGCCGTCCTCAAAGCCGGGTGGCTGAGCCACGTACATCTCCTCATCCAGAGAGCCATGGAGGAACGCATTGTTCACATCCATCTGGTGCAGTTCCCAGTCATGCTGAGCCACTACACCGAACAGAGCTCGAGCTGAGGTCATACGTCCGACAGGGGCAAAGGTGTCAGTGTAATCGATGCCCTCAATCTGAGAGTACCCCTTGACGACCAAGCGAGCCTTGTGGCGTTCCAGTGAGCCATCTGGCTTCACTTTCTTGCAAAAGACCCACTTGACCTAAATAGCCTTCCTCCTAGATGGAAGGTCGACTAGCTCGTGAACTCCGTGCTTTAGGATGGCGCGAAGCGCATCCTCGTAGGAAGCACGCCAAGCGTCAGCATCCTGTGATGAGAGAGCTTCCCTTAGTGTGCCTGGGTCAGGCGCCAAAGAGGGGGAGCTCTGCGTGGCAAGAGCGCATGCCTCAGTGCTACGTCTGACGACCACAAGATCGGCTGCTGCATCACAAGCGATGTGGAACTCGCGAGTGACGAGATCGTGTCCTACGGGACACGCTGGGTGTACCTCTGTGTACATAGTGTGGTCACTCAGGCCTAGGGCCTTCGTGCCGGTGTCACTTCTCGTGACGCTGCGAGTGGAGCGCCTGGGTGCAGGGCTAGATGCTCGCTGAGCTCCGGAGTCCAATGGTCGAAGATGACCACCTGGCTTGCGGGAGTAGCGTGGGCTCGAGGGATGCTCCTCAGGCTCAGGAACGGGCACAATCACAGCCGGGGAGAGCTGAGGCAAGGGAGCTGGTGATGTCGTGCGAGGAGATGCGTGTTTGGGAGACACGGGACTCGATGTGACAGTAGGGCCAGGTGAGGCAGGGCCACACACAGAGGCAGGAGTGCCGGCGGACACAGGAGTACGCACAGGTGTAGGATAATGGGTACCTGAGGGAGGCGAGGGAACCGGGGTAGAAGCCGTTGGTGCTAGAGAGGTCTCTGGGCCGACAGCGATGATCCTTGGGTCATCAAGAGCCGGAGACTGTGAAGTGGAGGGAGCTCGAACGGACACATGAGCCCACTGAGGGGTGCTCGCAAGCGAAGAATCCCCCATCCGGCGAGAAACCTTACACGTAGGGATGTGCATGACAGACAACGACGCAATCGACGTCAGACCACGGTAGGTGACAGACTCAAAGAAGAGCGCGTCGCGTGACTCAACAATGCAACGACGGGTAGGGTCACAAAAGTGCCAGGCCTTCGATCGTGGGGAGATGCCTACAAAGGTACACAAGCAACCCCGCGGTGAGACCTTTGGCCCCTGCTGGTCCTCGGTGTACCACACGGAAGTCAAGGACCCCCAGACTCGAGCAAGATGAAGGTCAGCACGGTGGCTGAACCAGAGCTCATACGGTGTAACATGGTCCAGAAGGGGACCGTGTGGGAGGCAGTTCCAGACCGAAGTCATGTAGGCAATGCCCTCAAAAGTGAAGGACTCTGGGAGACGGCAATCAGACCACATAGCGCGAACCGCATCCTCCATGGTGCGGTTCCAACGCTCAGAAACACCGTTCTGCTGAGGAGTAGCAGGAGCGGAGACCTAGTGAAAAATCCCGTGCTCAGCGAAGAAGCTATCCATCTCACCTAGAAACTCGCCACCACGATCCGAGCGGAAGGTGTGTAGTGTGTGGCGGGACTGACGCTCAGCCATCACTAGCCAGAGGCGAACCGCGAGAGCGGCGTCACTCTTCTGGCACAAGCTGTAGACCCACTACATCTGGGTGAAGTTATCAGTCAGAGTCAGGACGTATCGACCCCTATCGGACAAAGACTCGACAGGAAGTGAACCAAGACGGTCCGAATGGACTAACTCAAGAGGGCGAAGTGCACAAGAACGAGAGTCAGGGTAGGTGCAGCAATGCATCTTACCCTGGGTGCAGAAGAGACAGTCGGTCTTGGGCGGCTTCTCGAAAGAAGCCGCATCAAGACTGAGAGCGGGCTGTGTCCAAATGAGCTTTGACACAGTGTCGAAGCCCACATGACACAGACGGCGATGAAGCAATCGCTGGTGCTCAGGAGACAGGACACCAATGACAAAAACACGAGCTGAAGGGGAAGGGGAGCAAGGAGCAGAAGTCTGGGAGACACGGTACAGGTCATCCACAACAGAGGCACGCAGAACCACACTGCGAGTGTCAATGGCAGTCACAGTCACGGACTCGACAGTGTGCTCCACAGAGAGTCCCATCAGTGTGCAAGCACGTACAGAAAGCAAACTGAGCTCAAGGTCAGGCACAAACAGCACCTTGGAGAGATACATGGGGCCAGACGGACCATTGAAACGCACAATTCCAACACCCTGGACCGGCAAGGACTGACTAGAGCCTGTGCGGACGGAACGAACAGACGTAACAGGGCCGAGAACAACGAAGTCACTACGACGACATGTCATGTGATGAGTGGCACCTGAATCGATGATCCAAGTGCCACCTGAATCACGACTGGAGAACGTCACTGTACAACGGGCAATGGAGCACTCGGCCTCAGACGGACGCTGGGCAGCAGGTGGGGAGAAACGACGAAGGGCACAAAGGTGAGACTCATGAATCCGATCGGTACAGTTGGGTCCATCATCGTCACATGCCAACAGTGCCCCCCCACACGAGTCATCCCGAGCCACAAGAACAGCCGGACCGATAGTCTGGGAATCACTTGGCTATGACAACACACTCGCACCTCCCTGAAAGCGGAGCGCCAGAAGATGTCGGAGCTTGGCAATGGTGCAGTCGCGTTGGTTTGGATCGTTGCTACTCGCCAGTGGAGAAGCAGGGACAGCTACAGTAGTGGCCGCCACGTATCCGGAGGATGGCAAGGATGACGTGCTGGACGTGGAACGTAGGGCGTGAGCAGCCAGGAGCCCACGAGTAATCCGTGTCCAGTCGAGCATCTGCTGGCACTCAGTGTAGCGATGGGCGCCTCCACAGTTGTAGCAGTGAACGGAGCGTCCACTGCTACCACTGGAGGGCGACTGCTGCTGTGACTGCTGCTGACCTGGTCCCCGCTTCCCCTTCTTCTTCTTCCCCTGAGCTGCTGCTACAACACCCTGTGTCTGAGTGGGTGTGGGCGGGGCCGAAGAGGAGAAGGAAGACGAGGACGTGATGGAGGATGAAGAAGGAGACTGCCGGAAGGATGATGATGGTGATGCGACGACTGCTGCAGCAAGGGAAGTCTCCTCATGGGCCACGGCTGCCTCACGGGCTAAAGTCACTTGGAAGAAGAGCTGATGCGCCCAAGGGAGAAGCTGCAGAGTGGCTGAAAAGGGGTCGAAAACAGCATCAGTGTACCTTGTGAAGATGTCAGTATACTCAAGGCGAACTGCGAGCATCATCGTACGGAGCGCCCACAGCTGTGTGCCTCCGGAGGTCCCAAGGCGCGTGTAGATGTGCATGGCGCATCGCCATTAATCAGCTGCAGGCTCTGTAGGCCCCTGACGGAGAGAGTGAAAGGCACAAATGTGTGCTGCACAGGTGGCGTATGTCTTTGCAGCCAGAAAGGATAAGGCCAGATCCCAACCCCCGCGTGGGTCGGGGCCCGTGCCCGTGCCGGGCTCTCCAAGGAAGGGGCAAAAGTCGACGACGGTCGTGCGTGGCATAGCATAATGGAGTCGGCGCATCGCCCTGGCTGCTGTCACAACCTGTGCTGGGTCTGTAGGCTGATACGGGCTATGGTAGTAGGGCCACACGCCCTCTGAAGTAGCCCAGACCTGAAAATCTCCCAGTAGTCGAAGCCGTCCTCAGTGATGTACCGTGGAGATGGTGTCTCAAAGTCCTTGGGTTGCCGCTCCGTGGGGAGAGCAAGCACAGGCCAAGGAGGACGAGAGACGGGGAAGACTCCTAGAAGGGGATAGTCACCGGGATAATCGGGTGATGATCGCACCGTAGGGATCCGAGGAGATCTGGTGCCCGTCTGCAGTTGACGGAGGTGCTCCTGAAGAACTCGAATCTCATGATCCGGGGAGTCATCGGGCATACCTGGCATGAATGGCTCATCAACCAGGAGGTCAGGAGGTGGTGGGTCAGGTCGAGCTCCTGTAACGAGTACGTGAGCGGACTGCTGTGTAGAGACTGCGACGCCGGTAGCTCCCTCGGAAACCTGCCGTGGGACTGTGGACTGGTTGCGCAGAAGCTCAGTCAGGGTACGGATGGCATCAGTCTGCTCCTGCTGTAGGCGACGCATCTCGACTTGCTGGCTCCATAGGTCCTGAATGGCCTGCGAGCGTGGGCTCAGGACCCCGAAAGAGGAGGAGGAGGGATCACCTGTCGCCTTCTCCTTGTTGTCCGACGAGTCCATGTCCCCTCTGAGTATGGGTCCACATGTCCAGTTTGTCGGATTTCAAAAGTGTCATCGTTTCTCGAGGAGTTGAGACGGTGGCAATTCTTGATTGTCCAGCCAAAAATGTGGCCAAGTATAGTGCTGCCGTCAGCAGGTGGTTGCTAACGTCAGCACGACCTGATGATGTCAGCAGGCAAAAATGCTTACTTCGGCTCGACTCTTTTTCTTTTTCTTTTCTTTCTCTTGCGGTTCTGCGCAAGCGTGCAACCGCTCCGCGGCGGCTGCGCGGAAGCTGCACGGAGGCTGCCGAGCAGCTTCCGCTCAGCTGCTGCTGCTGCAGCTGTGCTATCAGCTCCAGCAGCAGCTGTGTGCGTGTGTGCGCAGTAGTGGCAACAGCGGCTGGGCAATGCCGTAGTTGCTGCTGCGCACTACGGCTGCTGCTCGCTGCCGCCGCCGCATGCTGCCGCTGCTGTTGCTGCTGCTGCGCTGCTGCTGTTGCACCTGTCGCTGCTACTACTATTGCAGCTACTGCTGCTGCAACTGCTGCTACTCTGCTGCTGCAGCCGCAGCTGCCACTGCTGCTGCTACATCGCTGTTGTTGCTGTTGCTTTGCTGTTGCCGCCGCTGCCGCTGCTCGCTGCTGCTACCGCGGCCGCTTCTGCGGCTGCGGCCGGAGGCTACACTCGCTGCAGCAGCAACGCGCTGCTGTAGCTCCTGCTACCGCGCTACTGCTGCTACTCTGCTGCTATGCTGCTGTTGGCACAGTGGCAATGCTGCTGCTATGGTCTCACGTGACGGGTGTGGGCTGCGTCGACGGCCACCGGCTGTCTTCGACAGGCCCCAGGAGATCTGCTACAGCGGTGACTCTCACTGCTGCTTGTCTGCTGCGTCTCTGCTGCACAGCGCAGTGAGAACTATCTCACTACTATGATACCATGAATAGATGCAAAGAAACTTCCTAGCAACACTCCCGTTGACCAGGCATCAGTGCCTGATCAGACGTTGGCGACCGTCACAGGTCGTGCAAGCAACGGCAAGAGGTTGGCTAGGGGACACAAGGCAAAGTGTCTAATTGCTTCAATAGCATTTGCAGAGAGAGATAACAAATGACAGTTCCATGGCATAAGTACCTGCCGCGGCGCACGGCGGGTGTCGCACGCGGCAGTGCAAGATTTGTCCTAAAACCGGCCCAAAACCACTGTTTTGGCCGTAACTGTGCGTACACATGTCAGAATGCTACGCCGTCTAAACCTAGACATGCAGAATCACAAGACGGACGCTACGACTGGTCACATGCATGCATCCGGCATCAAACCGTGGACACACAATGCAAACCATGCAAATTGGGCCCACGGCCAGTCCACGGATAAAGTCCTACGGGCTGTAGAAAAACTGCAGGAAGTCCCGGGAAGCGTCCTGATCTCTGGAACGGGCGTTGATCAGATAACGCACTGGTACTGCCTGGGTCCGCATCAGGGATCTGCAGGAGTATGGACACGGCCAAGTGGTCACAGTAAACTGTACAGGTCGACAGGAACGTCACAAATCACAACAGGTATGCCATGCCAGATTTCAGACTCGCAGGTATGCCAGCTTAACTGTTAGCGCGGTGCGGGTATCAGAGCTATTACTCCCTTCATTGTATTGTCTTCCTTCACGTCCTCTTAAGGTTTGCTATTTTCTTCCTCTTTAGCCACCAGAGCTCATGTTTTGTCTAGCATCCCCCTCATTTTGACTGACCATAGTCAAACTGTTCACACACACACACACACACACACACACACACATACACACACACACACACACACACATACACAGACACAAAGACACACACACACACACACACACACACAGACACACACACACACACACACACACACACACACACCACATACACACACACACACACGCACGCACACGTGCGCACGCACGCACGCATGCACGCACGTACGCATGTACGCACGCACGCACACACACACACACGCAGGCATGCACGCATGTACGCACGCACTCACGCATACACGCACGCACGTACGCACACACACACACACATGCACGCACGCACGCAGGCACGCACGCATGCACGCACGCAAGCAGCCACGCACGCACGCACACAAGCACGCACGCACGCACACACGCACACATGTTGGTTTTCTTGCATCTCTCATTTTGCTGTATTGTGTCCTCTGGGCTTGTGTACATCGGTGTGCATATGACTGACGGCGAGACTTGACGCTGCTGGAGTGTCGTCCGGTGGAGTCGACGAACGCTGAGGCCTACACGTAGTTCGCTGGAGCCTCCTCCCTGCGACAACGTGCTCAGCTCCATCGGCAGGCCTCCTCGGCGGCCGGGCCGCCGGCGGTTACTGCCACCATAGATGCTCTCCGAATGCGTCGGATGGTGGATCTGACTGTACCATTGCGCCTTCCGGGCCATGCTCTGCCTAGGGTCTATGTCTCATGTTGCATGACACTGTTTGGCATCATGGACCATCGTAGGCAATACCTGGGTTTGGGCAGCCATAACTATTTGGTGCTGTTTTTCTAGCCGTTTCTGACCGCATAACAGCGTTTGCAGGGTCGCTATTATGGTATGATCCAGTTTTCAGGGAAAACGGACGACGCCCGGGTTTTGGGCTGTCGGCCGTCTGGAACGGCTTATCGAGAAAACCCTGCCTGCTAGAAAGTAGGTCTAGGTCCATTTTCTGATTGGCTGGTTAGCCGAGTAACAAGCTCTATAGAGCTGGGGGGAAACCTGAACTTGGAGTTGTCTCCCACTATTGCTCATTCTTCATTCCTAATCAGTCACTTTCAGTTTTCAGCTGCTTTCTCGCGCTATCATTGGCGCGCGTGTTTCTGAGTAACAAACCCAGAGCATCCAGACTTAGAGTCTAGAGCGGCAGACCGAGGGGGCAACAGACTTAAGCATCGAGCGTGGAAGCCTGCACACTGCAACATCAACGCTGTTGCCCTAGCCTGCTGCCTAGCCTTTCCATTTTGGTATGAGAGCCCGAGCGCAGCGGCGGTAGCAAATGACTGGCGTACAGGTGCTTGACTACACCGATGGATCCCCATACGCGCCAGTGCAAGGGAAATGCTGTTGGATTTTTTCCAACAGTATTGACCTGCTTGGTGGCAGCGTTAGAAATTTCCCCATGGCCACTAGGCCAGGGGAAATGCTGCCAGATTTTTTTCGGCAGCATTGACCTCCACGCGTGACATAAGGAGGTGAGAGGCAGGCCGCGTCAGGCGCCTGCTGGCGACGACGCACATGGTGCTGTCATCTAGGTGCAGTGACTCGCAATTTTAGCTTGGAACAGAAGCAACAGCTTACAGCAGCAGCAAGTTGTGGCAGCAGCAGCCAGCAGTAGTAGCCAATAGCAAGAGAAGCTTGAAGCAGCATCAACAGTCCGTAGCAGCAAGGAGCAGCAGCAGCCAGCAGTAGTAGCTCGGAGCTACAACAGCAGCAGCGAGCAGTAGCAGTAGCCGGCGGCAGCAGCAACAGTGGTGAGCAGTAGCCGGCAGCGGCCAGCAGTAGTTAGCAGCAGGGGCTCCAGCGGCGACCGGCAGCAACAGCAGCCGCAACTGCCCGCAACCCGCTGCTCGCAGCGAGTAGCGAGCTGCTGGCAACGAGCTCACTGCTCGCAGCAAGCAGTGAGCTCGCTGCTCGCAACTCGCGACTCACAACGAGCAGTGAGCCCGCTGTGGCGAGCGAAGAAGAAAAAGGAAAAAAAAATAGAAGAAAGTCCACCATCCTGCCAGCAGCGTTGCAGCGGATGCCGCCACCGCCATAGCCGCTACAGCAGCTAGCAGCATGCAGCATCTTAAAACTAATAGCAGCCCCAGTAGGAGCAGTAGTAGCAGTAGTGGCAGCAACGACAGCAGCAACAGTAGTAACAGCAGCTGATAAACTACAACAGCAGCGGCAGCAGCAGCGATAGCAGCAACAACAACAGTAGCCACAGCAATAGAAACTACAGCAGCTATAGCAGCCATTGCTGCACCAACGACCGTAGCAGCATCAGTAATAGTAGTAGCTGCAGCAGCTGCTGCAAGAGTAGGTCAGCAGCAGCGGTAGCAGCAGCAGTAGCAACCATAGCAACAACAGCAGCTACCCTGCAGCTGCCATAGCAGCGGCTTCAGCAACTACCGCTGCTGACGTCAGCAGCCCTCAGCTGACATCACTGCTAACATCACTGCTAACCACAATAACAAAAAAACAAAAGAAACAGCAGAGTAGCAACTCTGCAGATACAAAGCAGCGGCTGCTGAAGTCAGCCGTTCCAGGCTGACATCAGTAGTGAAGTCAGCCACTCGAGTAGCACCCAAAAGAAGAAACAAAAAAGGGGGCAACACAACCCACCAGGGCTAACAGTCCTAGTGGAGAGGGGTCCTCCTCTGTTGGGGGGACCCCGAGCCCCCTTTTCTTGCAGCAACTACAACGGTTGCAACTGCAGTAGCAGCAACACCAGCAACACCAGCAGTAGTAGTAGCAGCAGTAGTAGCAGCAGCTGCAGAAATAGTAGCAACAGCAACAGTAGTAGCCACAACAAGAGCAGCAGCAACACTCTACAGGCTCCGTCGCTGGCGCCTCCGACCCCTGGCTGCCAATTAGCACCAGCTTGCCAGACTGACGCAGCAACTTGTAGCACTGCAGCCATTGGCATCACAGACTCACATTAGTGCCCTGCCCCCGTTCCTTCCACCTGAGCATGCCAACCTCGTTGTGTCTGCTGCCACGCATTACTTGGCGCAGTAGTAGACTCAGCACCAGCGGCAGATAGTGACTTCAGTCCTTGGTCCCATTATGGGTGCCGATCGCAAGCCAAAGGACTTTGAGACCCCACCCCCGTCGCTTCAGGCCGGTGAACACTTCCGGAGCTAGGAACTCAGTTTCCGCATCTGGGCACAGGGTGAGGGCTTGTGGGCGTAGTACACCCTTCCGTACGACTCCACCCAGGCTGACCAGCTATATGATGCTGATCGCGCCGTGCGTGCCCTCGTTTCAGTCGCTCCTCTGACTTCACGCTTGGCCCTAGAGCCCTTCCAAGGCGACTTGTTGGAAAAGTAGTTTTTAGTATGTGTGTCCAATGTGACAAAAGGGAAAGTGAAAATAAGAGCAAGACAGAGAGCCAGGGGAGAGGCGCCACTCTCTCCCCTGATCCTCTGCCTCCTATCATGATCTACCCTAATCTACCCTGCTTGCTGAAATCAGGAGAGAGGGTAATCCGGTGCCTCGCCCTATCCATTATGTACCTGCTCATGTCAATATTGTTATCACAGAATGCTTATATGATGGAAGGTTTTGCACATGTATACTCGGTGGCTATTGAGGACACGAAGTGGATGGGGAACCAAGCACATAAGGATGAACAGGTGACGTTGCACATCAGAGCCAGGATTGAGGGCTGATGCACGAGACAGGGGAGGCAGACAGCTTTCGATAAAGAGATCCAACAGATTGACGCTCGACAGATCAACGGTGGACGCCTAACGCATAAACATCAAAATGGACAGAGAGAAGGATCTACATCAATGGTGTAGATCAATCGAGGGTACGGCATAAGGAGACAAGAAAATGGAACAGTGCTATCGTCTGCAGCCGGCACTGCCGTGAGGCATGATTGAGGAAGCTCATCTAGAGTCTCGCATCTAGCGCACAGTGGCCCTTGCCTCTCCTGCAGTTGCCTCCGTGGCCGTTGCTTCCCATGCAGTAGCTGCATCCACCAGCTCCTTGTCGTCGGTGAAGGAGAAGCCCAAGGGCAAGAAGGACAAGGGTCCTGAGCAGTCGCAAGAGCAGCAGCTGACTGGGTCTAGTACTTGTGACTCGGTCTGTCACAGCTGTGGCCAGCTAGGGCACGGGTGGTACATGTGCCCGCTATCGACGGACGAGGTGCGCGTCATCGTCACCATGTGTCATTAGCGTGAGTGCTGACTCGCCTCTGCCGCCATAGCGGTTGCTGGACATGATGCCTCGACTCCGTCTAGCAGTTCCACTCCGACAACCGCACCGATCCCGTCAACGCCAGCTCCGTAGTAGCAGCATCCGTAGCCGTCGTCTCCTCCGTTCCAATCATCGTTATAGTCTGTATCTAGGCTCTAGCGCTGTCATTCTGCACTCCGTCTACACTCCCGGACCGTCCACCTGTGAGCTTCAGCTGGAGTAGTTCATCGCGCTCCAGCTCGGCCTGCCTCACCCTCCCCCCCAAGGAAATACAAGTTGCTTCATCTCCTGCTCATGTACTCTCCCTCGCATGAATGAGACTGAGTTGCGGTCGTGTTTTACCTCCTCGTCCGTCTCGTCGTCTCCAGTGACCCCATCTACCCCCTCCCACGACGATGTCGCATGGCTTGATGATTCGCAGTCTCGGTTTGCGCCGCCCTCCACTGCTTCCGCATCTCTTGCTTGCTGGCACGTGATTGTTAGCACGCTGGCAACCCCGGTCTAGGACCCTGCGGAGACCTAGATCATTGATTTGGAGCCACGCATCACATGACGGCCTCTGGCGAGGCATTCAGTGAGCTTGGTCCTGTTGGCGATGTATCCGCCGTCCAGACGGGCTCCAGACATGTGTTACCCATCCGCGGTGTCGGCGTTGTTCATTTTCGTGGTCCTACCAGTGATGTCTTCATGACCGATGTCCTCTTTGTCCCCGGTCTTGAGCTCAGCCTCCTCTTCGTTACTGCCATTGACCGCATGAGCATGGACGTTTTGCACTCACATGGTATTGGCACTGTATTGTTGCATCCGTCCGGTCTTGTCATTCTGCACGCCATCGCTAGTAGCAACCTGTGGCATGTGCTTCGTCTGTCCTCCTCTTCTTCCGTCCCCTCTTTGTCAGCCGCCATAGGTCATGTGTTTCTCACCGGCACGCTCTCTCGACAGCACACACGTCTCTTGTACCGCCACCTTTGCCACGTCCACTCTGTTGCCGTGGATAGCATGCTCCGCACCGAGCCGGCCAAAGGCCTTGACCCGGACACTTTCCCCTTACCGTGTCCCACGGAGTGCATTGATTTCCCTCAGGACAAGATGCACCAGTCCACATACCCTGTGTCCTTCTCTCGAGCAGCCGCCTCACTAGACCTGGTCCATTCCGATATCATGAGTCCTCTCCCTACCGAGTCCGTCGGCGAGCATGGATGCTATGTCCTCACCCTCACAAACAACTACTCTCGCTGCTGTTGGGTCTTCTGCCTTTGGCAGAAGAGCGATGTCGCTCCCGCCATTGAGGAGTGTCTTGTCCTTGCAGAGCGCGAGTCTGGTTGATCCCTTTGCCGCTTTTGCTCCGATCGCGTTGGTGAGTACATGGGCGAGACATGACTTTTCTCACCTTGTGCGGCATCCACTATGAGTCGTCAGCGCCTTACACGCGCGCTTTGAACGGCGTCTCCGAGCGGTGGAACCGTACCATGGCCGACGCTGTTCGCACCATGCGGGTTGAGTCTGGCCTCTCCAACGGCTTCTATTTTGAAGCCATGGCCTACATGACGTGGGTCTGGAACCGGATTCCCCATGGACCCCTTCCCCACCAATCCACGCCGTACCAGCAGTGGTGCGGTTATCGAGTTGACCTACGCCCCGCTTGCATCTGGGATTGCGTGGCCATTGTGTGACTACCCGCACCGCAGTAGGGCAGCAAGCTCACCCTATCCAGGCATCCTTGCACCTTTCTCGGCGTCTCTCGTCAGTCCAAGGCCTGGCGCTTTTGGGATCCCTCCAGACACTACATTGTCAAGTCAGGTGATGCCCTCTTTGTCGAGGGGTTGTTTCCCCGCGATCTTGTCCAGTTTGGCTCGTTTTTGTCCCTCCCGTCACGTGGGAGAGTAGTGAGTCCGCCCTCCGTACTGCCGCTTCCGAGAGGCACATCACTTGGTCCCTCCAGGTTGGCAGCCCTAGTCGCATCCGCTGGTCCCTCCGAGCTGGCAACCCCAGTCGCGTCCGCTCACCCCTCTGGGCCTGCAGCCCTTGTCGCGTCCGCTGGCCCCTCCAGGTCGGTAGTCCCAGTTGCGTCCGCTGGCCCCTTCAGGCTGGCAGCCCTAGTCGCGTCCGCTGGCTCCTCCGCACAGGCAGTACCAGTTGTGCCCGATGGCTCCTCGACGCCTACTGCCCCAGACGCGCCCACTGGCCCCTCCAGGCCGGCAGCCCCAGCCGTGCCTGTTGTTCTCCTATGCCCCATGGTCACTACTATGGCTTGACGGACAGGTTGGGCATGCACTGCTCCCTTGGAGTAAGTCCCCCAGACCTTGTTCGTGGTGCAAGTCCAAGCGAGACACTAGAAGTGTAGCGCAACGAATAGCATGTTGGACTTAGGGACAACAGGTCCTGCGATCAAGCCTTGATGTGCGCAGGAAGTTTTTTGACCTTCTAGCACAGGGGAAGTTTCTTAGACATTTCTCCATGCATGAGAAGAGTGCGCCACTTGGCGGTCAGTGGATGCGCCAATTGGTGGACTGGTGAGGTGGTGCCGAGTAACCACCCCAAAAGTGTCACTACCCACACACCTTACAAGCCAGGCCTAGGACTATATGTACGAGGCTCATTCCTCATTCGAATTACACAATCTGGCCTTAGATTCTCCTCGCAAAGCTGTCCAACTAAGGAACAGTATAAAGAAGACACTGGTTGGTTTAAGCCTCAGGAGTTAGTCTTTGACGAGCACCTCGCGCGAAAGTGACCAAGTGTTAAGTGGACATAGTTGCTAGCAAGTGATTGCCTAGGAACTGCTCAGTGTGGAACCGTGATCCTGAGGGTGATATCTTCTCCTAGCTAAAATGCTAGGAGCGGACGGCAGGTGCTATTGTGT
>SZWC01001726.1:0-24204 GCA_023375785.1 Penium margaritaceum | reverse complement strand
CACACACACACACACACACACACACACACACACACATGTGGGTGATGTCAACTACCGGCTTAAGCAGTCTAGAATTCGAGAGAACACGCTAGAGCCATGGCGGTGCTGACATCAAGGAGTTAGAATTATTGTTCGTGGAAGTAGCAAGAGTATGCTGGTGTGTGTTGCTTCCACCCATCATGAGCCATGGCCGTGGCAGCTATGGGTGCACCCGGAGCTGATGGTGAGCGGCGGCCGTACTGGAGATCATGACAACCCGACGGGACTCCAAATCGTCGAGGGACTTATCCAGCAACTACGGTGTGACATATCCCCGATGCGGACCCAGGAGGCACCGCCACGTCGGCAAGTGATGGACCACCCACTCGGAGCTGACCGACAACTGCCCCAGCATCCTGGATGGGACCTTCTCTAGTTTTTGTGCAACCTGTAGGATTTCATCGGTGGACTGGCTGGGGGCCAGATTTGCATGTTTTGCATTGTGTGTCCATGAAGCAATGCCGGATGCATTCATGTGACCAGTCATAGCGTCCGGCTTGAGATCTTGCACGTTTTTGTTTAGACGGCGTAGCGTTCTGATTTGTCGGTGTAGAGTTACGGCCAAAACAATGTTTTTGGGCCGGTTGTAGGAGAGGCCTCGCACTTCCACGTGTGACACCCGCCGTGCGCCGCGGCAGGTATTTATACTATGGACCTTTCATTTGCTCTCTCTCTCTCTGTGATTACATTCATATTTGAGCTTCTTGACACTCTGTACGTGAACCTACCAAGACCCTTGCAGTTTTCCCTCTCACTTGTGACCATTGTCACACGCTGACCCAGCGTCAAGGGTGCACACAGGTTCCAGAAACCGCGGTTCTGGAACCGCGGTTCCGGTTCTCGAACCAGAACCGCGGTTCCGGTTCTGGAACCAGAACCGCGGTTCCGGTTCCAAGATTCTGGAACCGTCCAGGAACCGCGGTTCCTGAGCCCAGGTATTTGGAGGAGATATTGTGTGGGGAGGGGGGGGGGTTAGAATATTTTCTCTTATGTGGCACCCTTTGAGGCCATGTAAGTACTCCAATCAATTATGTTGCAGTGGAGCGGTAGAGATAGCGGAGACAACGGTGGTTCCTGCAAGAAACAGCGGCCATGGCAGCAATAGGGGCGGGAAGCACCTACAGCGAGAGCAGCTACAGGCAGCAGCCCCTATACCAGCATCACCATGTGGCAGCAGTAACCGTGTCTGGCCATCGGTGTGTACATAAGGAAAAGGGGGAAGCAGCTCGTCGCAACAGCTTGCGGAAGCAGCAACTGCTAGGAAGCTTCCTAACGTTGTTGCTACTGACGTGGCGACATTGTCCAATCAGCCGGCGCACTAGCAAGCAAGTAGGTGCAAGAAACAGCAAGAGTCAGGCTATGGAGACGCGCAAAGTCTCATAAGCTTCAATAGCTTAGTAATGCAGAGAGAGTGAACGAATGACAGGTCCACAGCATGAATACCTGCTGTGGTGCATGGCGCGTGTCGCACACGCCAATGCAGGGTCTGTCCTAAAACCGGCCCAAAAACACTATTCTGGCCGTAATTCTGTGCAGACAAGTCAGAACGCTACGCCGTCTAAACCTAAACTTGCAGGATCTCAAGCCAGATGCTATGAATGGTCATATGCATACATCCGGCATCAAACGGTGGACACAAAATGCAAAACATGCAAATCAAGCCCATGGCCAGTCTACAAATAAAATCCTACAGGTTGCAGGAAAATTGCGGAAGGTGCCAGGCAGCATCGAGAACTTTGGGGCGGTCGTCAGTCAGCTCTGAGTAGGTGGTCCATCACCGGACGACGCATCGGGGCCACCTGGGTCCGCATCAGGGATCTGCACGGGCATGGACACCATCGACTGGTTACAGTAAACTGTACAGGTCGACGAGAATGTCAAAAATCACATCACTTCCCCTTGACCCGATGGTACGCATGTCCATACGTGTGGAGCATTGAAACGAATGCAATAACAAGTGTAGAAACAGTCGTGATACAGACGCAGACACACCTTGCACTCAACCACTCTTAGGCAAGGGGCAAAGCCCAACAAAATGAATGGCCACCAGAAACTTCTCGCAGGCGAGTGCCTTCGTCAAGAAATCAGTGCATTGCATGTCAGTGCTCACCCAGATGACGGAGATCACGTCGCTCCACCAGATCACGCACAAAATGATGCTCAACCGCAATGTGCTTTGTGCATGCATGACAAACACCAGAGTTCTCTGCAATGGCAAGAGCACTTTAGTTGTCGCAGCGAAGCACAATGGCGGGCACTGACTGGTCCAACTCAAGGAACAAGCGATGTAGCCACACTGCCTTAGCAGCCTCTGCACCCAGAGTAACGTACTCTGCCTCCGACGAGCTACGTGCAATGCAGTCTTGCTTCCCGCTATGCCAGGACACAGCGGTACCACCGAGTGGGAACACGTAGCCTGTGCATTTGCGTCCATCTCGAATCTAGGCCTAGTTGCTGTCAGTGTAGTAGTCAAGAACCACCAAACATTGCCCGCAAAAGCAAAGTCAGAGGTACGGTGTGGAGACCATGGACCACACCACTCTCACAGTGGCATGAAGGGTTGTAACACGAGGAACCTGCAAAAAATGTGCAAGGAGGTTGACGGCAAAGGCGATCTCGGGGCGTGTGGTAGTGGCTAGGTACATTAGGGATCTGATGAGACGGAGGTACTGTTGACATGCTGTGCCCCTTGCCATGAGTGCCGCTGACCATGCTCCCTGGTTTGACCACTGAGGAGTGGTTGAAAACCTGATCTGACTCTAAATTTGGATGCCTTGGATTTTTCCATGCAGGATCAAGCTTTGAATTGCTCAATTTGAGTGAGTATGCAGAAAGTTAGCCTAGCCGGAAAATCGGGTGTTGGGCGGGTGGAATCTGGTACCCGCCATGGGTGGCGGGATAATCCACCGCCGGTGTTCCGAGTTAGTTCCTAATGGACTCCAAATGCACCAGGGGCATTTCTGCGGTAACCATAAGGACCTCCTTGACAAGGATGAACTTCTCCTTGACTTCTGGGCGAGGAAAGGCGCTTTGACGGGTCATCGTCGAAGCGCCTCCCGTTGCCTAGAGTGCAAGGCCAGGTGGGCGGCTCCACCAAGGGCTATTTCAACGGCCGTAGCAGGGGCTCTACTGCTTCATTTTGGGCGTGCTTGGATACGTTGGAAAGTTTAGATCACAGGCCATAAAGATCTGATTAATCTTACTATGCTCACTAACAAGAACGTGTTTCAATTCAGATCTACAGAATGCAACTTGTTCTGCCCAGTCACATCCGTGATCCTTGTGCTCCACACTCTTCACCAAAGGTGTCCATTGGCTGCCCCAAAACCTTGGTAGCATGAACCAGTGAGAGCTAGGCATCCTTGAGGGTGCCTCCACACCCACTAGAGCCAACAAAGGGTTATGGGCCCATGTGCCTAGAAGTACCCTAGCTCCCCATCTTTCACGCTACCGCCGCGCGCCATGGCAACGACTGAGCAAGAGAGCATCAGCGCCGTCTCCAAGTTTGATGGAAACGGCTTCCCTTTGTGGAGGTGGTAGTTTGAGGTCTACCTTGATGACAAAGGTCTCCTTGAGCTGGTCAACGATGAAGAGACCGCCCCTTCAGATACGGCGACGCCGGAGGAGGTGGACAAGTACAAGAAGCGCAACAAGAAGGCGCTTGCATTGTTGGTGTTAGCGCTAGCTCCGCCGCAGCGCGCACTGATTCAAGGGTGCACGGAGGCCGCGGAGGTCTGGAAGAAACTCTGCACCAGTCCACCAACCTTGCTAACCAACTCTTTTTCTTCAAGAGGCTTGTCACCCTCCGAGCCGACGAAGGTGATGACATCATGGAGATCCTGCAGCAAATCGAGTCCCTCACTGACGAGTACATAGCTACCGGATGGAAGGTCGACCCTCAGCTGCAAGCCATGATCCTCCTCCTGGCCTTGCCGGACAGTTGGAGTCCTATGATCACCGTCGTAGGTGGCTGGTCCGCCGATGAGCTGAAGTACCCGAAGGTGGCTGAGTACGTACGCAATGAATGGATGCGGCGTGGTGGGAGAGAGAGAGGGGCAACATCAAGTTCCGCCGATGCCGTGCGCCCTCAAGGTGGAGGGGGAGGCAAGAAGGGGAAGGGCGCCAAGCAGGGCACCAAGAAAGGTGACAACAAGGGGGAGTGCTACAACTGTGGCAAACAGGGCAACTATGCACGCAACTGCCCCAACAAGAAGTTGGACCAACCCCGGAAGGGCGGGAAGAAGGACATCCAGGCCATGATGGCCAAGGAGTCTACCGACTTGAAAGACCTGGAAGTCACAGTGATCGACTCCGGATCAAGCCGCCACACACAATGCAACCGGGCGACGTTCGTCACCTACGGCGCCACGGAGCGGCGCATGACAGTGGCCAACGGAAAAACAGAGTTAGCCGCGGGCGAAGGCAATGTTCGCATTGAGTCGGTGGTGAACAGGAAAGTCATTCCGTGCACCATCTACGACGTGCTCCACATGCCCAAATTTGGGGCAAACCTGCTGTCAGTGAGCCACCTTACCAACAAGGAGCTCGAGGTACTCTTCAACAAGTAAGAGGCCATCATCCAGAAGGAGGGGGATGGCGAGGTGATTGCACGTGGCAAGAGGGAAGAGGACCTGTAGCTTCTTCATACCAGGGTTCTTGCTAATGCGGCAAGGACTGACGCCGTCCACCTCGTGACAAAGGATGAAGGAAATCTAGACCTGTGGCACCGCAACCTATGTCACATCGCTCCCTCAACTGTGAGGGACATGGCAAAGAAGGAAGTGGTGCGGGGTCTTGAGGTCAAGGGCCTCGATGTAACCAAGAATGCCGTGTGTGAGCCATGTGTGGTGGGCAAGGTGACACGGCAACCGTTTGATGGCAAAGGGACGCGTGCATTGGCAAAGCTGGAGGTGGTGCACACGGATGTGTGTGGACCATTCGAGCCCTCCATTGGTGGGATGCGCTACTTTGTCACCTTCATCGACGACCACAGCCGCAAGCTCTACCTCCACATCATCAAGAGGAAGAGCGGTGTCTTGTCGTGCATGCAGGAATTTGTGGCGGCTGTGGAGCGGCAAACGGAGTTGAAGGTGAAGGCGTTCCGGAGCGACAACGGTGGCGAGTATGAGGGCTGCTTGGCATGGATGAAGAGCAAGGGGATTGCTTGGAAAAAAACTACGCCACATTCTCCGCAGCAGAACGGTGTCGCCGAGAGGGCGAACCGCACCATCCTCAACATGGTCCGGTCTATGTTAAGTGATGCCGACCTTGCACAACGGTACTGGGGCGAGGCGGCACGGACAGCGGCGTACATCATGAAGCTGACGCCAATGAAGCCGCTAAAAGACGCGGAGTCCAAGGTGTGGAAGACGCCACAAGAAGTGTGGAGCGGGAGCAAATAAACTGTGGCACACCTCCGCACATTTGGTTGTATTGCACATGCTATTGTCCAGGCACGGGAGGGGCGGGGCAAGCTGGACGCGCGGATTCGCCAGTGCATCTTCGTCGGGTATGAGAGCGGGAGCAAGGCGTACCGGCTCTTCGACCCGCGGAGGCAGCAGATCTTGAAGAGACACGACGTCACCTTCGACGAGGATAGCCGTTGGACGAACAAGGACGCGGGTCTCTCCAAGCGTGGGGAGTGGCTGCCACTCCTTGAGGGTGAGACAACGGAGGACGCAAAAGAGGGTGACGTCCGATCAGCTCCAACCGACGGGAACCATCTGGGGGATGGGGGAGCAGCTGATTTGCATTCAGCCGAGTCGGACAATGAGTCCAAAGTGCCGGCAGCAGTGGAGCTGAACGAGGAGGCGAGGAGTGAGCCCGCATCTCCACGGTCCCCGAGAGAGGGGGAGCAGGCCAGCGGTGCGAGTGGCGCCACAAGAGGGCAGGAGCAGTAGCAACAGCGGCAGCAGCAGCAGCAGCCTCAACAGCAGCTGCCCCGGAGAAGCGAATGCGCAAGGAGGACAGCAAAATGGTACGATGCCGCGCAGGGCACCTGCACTGGGTTCGAGCGTTCTTTGCGTAAGAGGAGCCCGAGAACGTCAAGGAGGCGTTACAACAAAAGGATGGGGCTGAGTGGAAGGGAGCCATAAAATCTGAGCTCGCCTCCCACGAAGAGAACGGTACTTGGCAGCTGATTGATAGGCCGGAGGGCACAACAATCATCGACTCCAAGTGGATCTTCAAGAAGAAGCTCACCAAGGAGGGGAGGGTGGAGCGGTACAAGGCGCGGCTGGTCGTGAAGGGGTATGCCCAGAAAAAAGGTGAACACTACAACGAAACCTTCGTGCCGGTGGCGAAGTTTGCCTCCATTCGCTCCATCCTCTCGGTGGCAGCGGCGCGCGACTACGAAGTCCACCAAATGGACGTGAAAACTGCGTTCCTCAACGGCGACCTGGACAAAGAGGTCTACATGGAGGTGCCGGAGGGGGTGAACGCGCCGCCGGGGAAGGTGTGCCGGCTTCGCAAGGCGCTCTATGGGCTGAAGCAAATGCCACTCATGTGGTACCTGAAAATGATCGGCTTCATGGCCGAGCTTGGCTTCAAGCGCTGCGAGGCGCATCACAACGTGTACGTGCGGAAGCAGCCGGGGTTGCACCAGATTGTGGTACTTTACGTGGATGATATCATCCTTGTGTCGTCGGACATGGAGGAATTGGTGAACCTGAAGCGGCAGCTGGGCGGTCGGTTCAAAATGACTGACATGGGCGAGCCCGAGTACTACCTCGGCATTGCCATCAACAGGGAACGCAAGGCACGCACGCTCGAGATGGGGCAGGCAAAGTACCTGCAAGAGGTGCTCCGCCGCTACAACATGGAGTAGTGGAACCCCATCAGCACACCCATGACCACCACATGTGAGCTGAGCTCGAGCATGGGGTCGAGCACTGACGAGGAAAATGAGGAAATGGCAGGTGTGCCATACCAGTCCGCTGTGAGGAGCATCATGTACGCCATGGTGGCAACGTGGCTCGACCTGGCCTTCGCAGAGGGCAACGTGAGCCGCTATGTTGCTAACCCCGGACCGCTACATTGGCAAGCGGTGAAGCGGATCCTCCGCTATCTCAAGGCGACAAAACAGTCGCGGCTCGTGTTTGGAGGGGGAGCGCGTGATGACTCCCTTGAGTTGGTTGGCTACTCCGATGCCGACTGGGCTGGTGATGTGGATGACAGAAAATCAACGTTAGGGTACGTGTTTGTGCTTGTTGGTGCAGAAGTTTCATGGGCAAGCAGGAAGCAGGACTGCGTAGCGTTGTCCAACACCGAAGCGGAGTACATCGCGCTCGCAGAAACCACAAAGGAGGCGGTGTGGTTGCGTCGGCTGTTAAAGGAGATCAGCGTGCCGCAAAGGAAGCCAAAAATGCTCAACGTTCTGACCCAAAACCCGGTGCTGCACAGGAGGACCAAGCACGTCGAGATCCGGCATGCCTACACGCTGGACTTGGTGGCGAAGGGAGATGCGGCTATTGTGCATTGTGGCACTAAGCGCATGCTCACCAATGCCATGACCAAGGCACAGCCCATGGAAAGGCACAACGCAAGCTGCATGGAGCTTTGTCTGCACTGTGAACTTTCAAATGCTACAGATTCCAAGGACAGGGCATGAAGGCTGTGGTGCAAGGGCGAGATTGTTGGCATGCTGTGCCCCTTGCCATGAGTGCCGCTGATCGTACTCCCTGGTTCGACCACTGATGAGTGGTTGAACACATGATCTGACTTTAGATTTGGATGCCATGGATTTTTCCATGCAGGATCAAGCTTTGAATCGCTCGATTTGAGTGAGTATTCAGAAAGTTAGCCTAGCCGGAAAATCGGGTGTTGGGCGGGTGGAATCTGGTACCCGCCATGGGTGGCGGGATAATCCACCGCCGGTGATCCGAGCTCGTTCCTAATGGACTCCAAATGCACCAGGGGCATGTCTGCGGTAACCACAAGGACCTCCTTGACAAGGATGAACTTCTCCTTGACTTCTGGGCGAGGAAAGGCGCTTCGACGGTTCATCGTCGAAGCGCCTCCCGTTTCCTAGAGTGCAAGGCCAGGTGGACGGCTCCACCAAGGGTTAATTCAACGGCTGTAGCAGGGGCTCTACTGCTTCGTTTTGGGCGTGCTTGGATGCGTTGGAAATCTTAGATCACAGGCTATAAATATCTGATTAATCTTACTATGGTCACTAACAAGAATGTGTTTCAATTCAGATCTACAGAATGCGACGTGTTCTGCCCACTCACATCCGTGATCCTTGTGCTCCACACTCTTCACCAAAGGTGTCCATTGGCTGCCCCAAAACCTTGGTAGCATGAACCAGTGACAGCTAGGCATCCTTGAGGGTGCCTCCACACCCACTAGAGCCAACAGGTACAAGGTCACATCTGCAGTCTTCCCCAGCTATGTGGGATCGTCCACCTTTAGGGAATCTCGCCCGTCAGGTGTGAGGGGTGTGGAGACCGTGGGAACTGCACCAAGGAGGTCACTAAAACACTCCCCCACAACCCGTGTATATCGGGCCTGATGAAGCAGAAGTGTCTGACATCTGCGGTCTTGCACGATTTCCATGCCAAGAAACACCACTGCAGGACCAAGATCCTTCATCCTGTATGCGGTCTGGAGGACCGCCTTGGCCTCCTACACGTTCTCTATGGAGGGAGACGCAATCAAAAGGTCTTCCAGATAGACTAGGATGGCGGTAAGCCGCTCGGGTGACTGTCGGATAAAGAAAGAGGGATTTGCCTTGCTGCGTACGTATCTCGCACGGGTCATAGTGATTGTAATGTCTTGGTTCCGACACCGAGGAGACTGCTTGAGTCCGTATAAGGACTTGCCCAAGCGCCAGACCTTGTCGTTGTCCTCAAAGCCTGTTGGCTAAGCCACACAAAATTTCTCATCAAGAGAGCCATGGTAGAACACATTTTCCACATCCATCTAGTGTAATTCCCAGTCATGCTGAGTCACAACACCAAATAGAGTGTGAGCGCAGGTCATCCGGCCGACAGGGGCGAAGTTGTCAGTGTAATCGATACCCTCAATCTAGGAATACCCCTTGACGACCAGCCGAGCCTTGTGGCACTCCAGTGAGCCATCCGGCTTTGCTTTCTTGCGAAAGACCCACTTGACCTCAACACCCTTCCTCCCTGGTACAAGGTCGACTAGCTCAGAAACTGTGTGCTCTTGGCAGCACGGACAGCAGTGTACAACACCCTTCCTCCCTGGTGCAAGGTCGACTAGCTCATAACTGCGTGCTTTTGACAGCTTGCGGTAGCGGTTGCGAGCAATGGCAGCGTGTAGCAGCAACAGGAGCTTGCACTAGCGTCGGCATCAGCAGCCACGAGCTGCAACAGTAACGCAGCAGCTGCAACACCATGTGCAATATCAGCAACAAGCAACTTCCATGGGAGCAGTCGTAGTGGCAGGGACTAGCAGCACCCGCAACAACAGCGGCAGCAGCACGCACCTGTAGCCGCAGCGGCAGCGGGCAGCAACCGCAACAGGAGCCGTAGTAACAGGGGCTGGTAGCAGCTGTAGTAGCAGCGGTGGTAGCACGCACCTGTAGCAGCAGCGACAGAAGGCAGTAGCCGTAGTGGCAGCAGCAGCGGCGATCAGCTGTAGCAACAGTTACAACAAGACAGCAGCCACAGCAGCAACTAGGGCAGCAGCAATAGCGAGTAGCAAGCGCAGCGGCAGCAGCTGCAGTAGCGGCGGTGGCGGCGACCAGGTGTAGCGTGCCGTTGCAGTTCCACACGCACGCAGCAGCAATAACAATAGTGCGCAAAGTAGAGGTAGTTGCAGCGATAGCAGCTACCGCTGGCACTTGCTTGCAGCGCGAAGCTACCTCGCAACTTCATGTAACAAGCAAGCTCGTCCACGGGGCGAGCTCGTCGAGCGAGCTCGCTCGACCAGCTCGCTGAGCAAGCTTGCTTGACAAGCTCGCTCAAAGCAAGGGTTGAGCCAGACCGGAAAAAAAAAGGGGGCCATGGGTTTCCTTGAGTGGGGCAATCAAGAAACATCCCAAGGAGGGGTACCCCACAAGCACCAAACGTTCGGTGAACAAAAAAAAAAGAAAAAATGGGGGGGGGTGCCTCCTAATCCCTTTGATTTTGGGAAGGAAATGTTTTATTTTTTTGTTATTTACCCTTTTTTTTGTGGCTTGAGGTCACCACCGTTGGCTCATGACGAGAACCGCTGTAGCAGCAACTGTCACGAGAGTCGCAGTAGTAGGAGCAACAGGGAAGGTGGCTTGATGTCAGAGCCGTCGGCTGACAACGGCACTCGGTGTAGCATCAATTGCACCAAAAAGCAACTTTAGGTTACACGTTGTCATAGTTGCGCCATCGCCACCGTGTGACGGTAGTGCAACATTACAGCTAAGGTTGTGGCCAAGGTTGACAAAATCGCAGCTCGTGTGAGAGACGTTATTGCATTTGTATCCCTCTACGTGGTGCTTTGTGCTACCGGGATCAAGTGTGTAGGAATATCACCCATGCTAACCTCCTGATATGAGCTATGCAGTGTGGCCGTGGCCGTTGCTAGCACCGTGGTCTACGCCTGAGCCTCAGCCATGGCACATGCCCCACAAGTGTTCAGGGATTTTATGCTATTACTGTCAAGATAGACAGCATGGCTGGCACCAGTGCCGACATCGCCCTCCTGGATGGCATCCCCCTTGGGAACGATCCTCCCCACCTCCTCCTTTGGTGGATACATCACCAGGCAATGCCACAACGCTTTTGCGTGGAGATATGGCCAACGTACACATGGAGGTCAGAAACCTGAAGGGCATGGTCCAACAGCTCCTTGACCACGTGACTTCCGAGCAAGCTGCCACCCCACCGTTGATGTCACCTCCAACTTCATCTCCATCCTCCTCCTGATCTTGCATCCCTTCCTTCAACGATGCTAGTATGCCAGATCTCTCGTCTTCATCTGTCACCCTCCGCTCCGTCTTGGTGGCTGTCAGCATTATATCGACAGACGTACCATCAGCCTCTGGTCATACCACTTGTGCTTGCACTCGTCGTGCGCAGCGGCAAGCTGCTCGTCTTGCACGTCGCACGTAGGCAGCACCATGAGACGCGGCTGTGGGAGGAGTCACAGTGGACGAGACCCCCTTGTCCCCTGTCCACGGGTTAGTCTGCCAAGTCCCCACAGCTCCTGCCGAGGTGTCGGTGGTGGAGGGGATGGTTTGTCCACTGACGACCGCGGTGGAGCTTGGCATTGGTGAGGCGACTGCTATGTAGCACAGGATGGTTGAAGCGGATGACGCTACACAAGACTCAGTTAGCGGAGATTTCAGCGGGGGGAGATGGCCGCCATTATGGAGACTCTTTGTCAGAGGAGGATTGGTCTGATGCCGAGTCAAAGTCAGGGATGGAGATGGTGATTGCTGATACCTTGGCGGATGACGTGACGACGGTCGATGCAAGATTTGTGCCTGACAATGTGCACGCTCGTGCATTAGCTAGTGTGCAGACAGTTGACATGGTGCTAGGAGAAGCGGTAGGAGGAGCAAGTGATACAGATGCTCATGCTCAGCCCACAACAGACACCCAAGTAGTTCTGAAAATTAGTGCTGGGCAGCAGGTGATGGATCGCTAGGACGAGGCAGACTTCCTCTGTAAGGATCAGTCGTCCGTTGTGGAGTGGTCGAATGCAGGGTCGGAGGCAGATGTAGAGGCTCAGTGCGCTGCTGTTCTTGCAATTGCTGCGACAAGAGTACGAAATGGCCCCTCAGTGGCAGCAGGTATCCACGTGTGTGACATGGAGGATGCAGATTGAGCCGTAGACCTCCGGTTCATCGTTGCCCTAACCGTTGTCGCTAACATCGTGGCTGTTTCAGCCGACAACAGAGCTACTCTCGTTGGAGCTGTAGTTCCTCTACCCGAGTGCCTACGCTCCGCGGTTGAGGAGCCGGAGGCAGTCGTGTTCGGAGCGATGGCGCACGTGCAGAGTCTCATGGCTGAGCTCCGGGAGGCTAGCAGCTGCTGTCACACTACGGATGTTCAAGCACGACAGGCTGTTGAGGAGTGTGTGGAGGATGTACACAAGCGTCTCGAGGCAGATGAGTGGTCGCTACAAGATGCACGTCTGGGACAGGCGGACCTCCAGCAGCAGGTGGATGATGGGCTGTGCCCAGGGGTCACAAGGAGCACCATGGCACTGACTGAGGTTGAAGCAATTGATGACCATGGCATCTACGAGCTGGTCAGCCTCCCTTGAGGATGTGAGGAAGTCTCTGCTTGGTAGGATTTCCGTTGCAAGCACAAGCCCAATGGAATCATTGAGTGGTACAAAGGACGTCTCACCACCAAGGGGCTTTCCCAGATTCCAGGCATTGACTTTCATGAGACGTTCATCCCGGTCAACCGCTACACCATAGCACGCGCTCTCCTCAGCCTTGTGGCCCATCATGATCAGGAGTTGCATTAGATGGATTTAAACAATGCCTTCCTAAATGGTTACCTGGACAAGGAAATTTACATAATCCAGCATCCTGGTTACGCGGACGATTTGAACAATGTCCGGCAGTCGCATAAGGCCCTCTTTGGCCTCAAATATTCCTTCAGGTGCCGAAATACTAAGATCACCTCGACTCTGGAGAAGGGTGTCTATCTTCACAACCCTTGTGTACCCTGCTCTCTTTGTCAGTCCTCCTACTGCCCCCTTTGTGGCCATCCTTGTCTACGCCAATGAATTCCTCATCATTGCTCCAAGCCCAAAGTCTGTCCACTCTGTGAAAGCACTGCTCCAAAGTGCCTAAAAAATAAAGGACCTTGGCCTTGCCAAATTCTTCTTGGGAATGGAGCTCGAGCAGCACCGTCAGCAGTGGGTGCTGTATGTTCACCAGGCCGCGTACGTCCGCAGTGTGGGGGAGCGGTTCTCTGCTCTGCTCTCTTCCATCCCCCCTGCTTCCACCCACATAACCCCTGATGGGCAGAAGCTCCTGAAGTCCTTGGGCGCAAAGGAGCTGGGGGAGGTGGTGGACGTGACCGATTGCCTCGCTGTGATCGGTTCACTCATGTATCTAGCCACTACCACTTGGGCGGATGTCACCTTCTTTGTCAACTTCCTGGCCCAATTTCCCCAGGCCCCCAGCCTTCGACATCTTGAAGCCGTGATGCGAGGCATGTGCTATGCTGTCTGTACCCCTCGCGTCGGCCTTTGTTATCACACACAACCCTTGTTGGTCATTGATGATTTCACAGACAGTGACTGGGCTGGGTACTGCGATGCGTGCAGCCGCAATGGGTATGTTTACCTTCTTGGCAGTGCAGTAATCTTGTGGAGAAGTGGAAAACAGGGGTGTGTCGCACGCAGCTCTAGCAAGGCAGGGTACGTCACCCTTGATTCAAGTACATGTGAAGTTATCTGGCTTGGTCGTCTCATGGATCAGTTCCGCGTGCCCTGTACCACCATTGTCCTGCAATGGTGCTACGGTTGTGAAAACCGTAGTGCCAAGGACATCACCGAGCATGATGGCATGCACCATTCCTGCAAAAAGCATATCAAGGTTGAACATCACTTTGTGCGTTCTCGCATGGTTGCTGATGGCATCTCCATTTTCTGGGTCGATACCCGACAGTAGAGGGCTGATTTCTTGACAAAATCCCTTAGCATTGGCAAGTTCAAGTATGGTGTGCATGCACTTGTTCTTCCTGCTGCGCGTGATGTGCCTGACTGATGCTTCTCTCCCTCTCTCTCACATATGTTCTCTGTACAGTTGCATGCCTTGTCTACCCTCTGTGGTCCTCTGTATACCGTTACTTGTGCATGTATGTTGTCTGCGGATCATGGGGGAGTATTGGTGTCATGTTCCACACCACTGACACTGATCACCTTTGGGCTCCATACTCGCAATGCAGGTGACTGAAACATGCAAGCTTGGATGGCTCCAGGAGAGAAACAGCTATGGGGGAGCAACCGCATGTTCTATTCTGGCAGTGGCCCTGCCATTTTGGTGTGTCTCATGTCCTTGCATGTTGCAGGTTGATGGCTGTACTCTCTCGTAGCCGGNGTTGTCTGCGGATCATGGGGGAGTATTGGTGTCATGTTCCACACCACTGACACTGATCACCTTTGGGCTCCATACTCGCAATGCAGGTGACTGAAACATGCAAGCTTGGATGGCTCCAGGAGAGAAACAGCTATGGGGGAGCAACCGCATGTTCTATTCTGGCAGTGGCCCTGCCATTTTGGTGTGTCTCATGTCCTTGCATGTTGCAGGTTGATGGCTGTACTCTCTCGTAGCCGGCCTATCCTGCTTCTGCTTTACTGTGTAGTTTATGCATGTAAAACAGGGGGCGTGATGCCCCTGTGAACATGGAGAATTTTTGTGTGCTGATTGCTGGTAGCCAAAGTGCTCCCCGTGCGGAGGAGGTGCTGTCAAAACGTTTTCTGGGGCAGCAGAAAGCCAGGAAACTATATTCCTAGGTGTGGAGGGTGAGCCCACCTCCACATTGCGAGCGCACTGTTCACTAGGTGGGGGTGGGCTTGCATAGCACCCCCCAAGCGCAGACTTCCTAATCACTTCTTGACTTACCATCCCTGGTACTCTCACTCCAGCCCCTCTACTATTGCGGATCTCACCCCCATTAACAAGTGATTTACCTGCATCAAAATTCTCTAATGCAACGTCGATGTACATGTCATGGAGCACACATTGCCGGATCATCAGCCAAGTGAAAAGTGGTGGCCACATAAACCATTCTTGATGTGGTTGAGAACCTGGTAGCAATGATCAGTGTAAAATTCTTGATGTTGTTGTAGCACAACATGGAGCATACATCCACATACACTTGTGGTCGATGTGATTTACAGTGATTTAGTCATGCGTGTGATAAACAAGTAATGACGGGTGTTGTAATGTAAGTCGTCCCCGTCTGTCTGTATAGATAACTGTGACCACTCAGTTGTGTCCATGCTCGTGTAGATTTCTGATGTATTCCTAGCTGGCATTAGAGCACCACCAGGTGGTGATCCCACCCACTAGCAGCTCCTAGACAGCAGCTACGACATCCGGAATTTTTCTTGGGTGCTTTGCAGATTTTGTGCAGTCTCTAGGGTTTTCTTTTTGGACTGGCTGTTGAGCCTTATTTGCATGTTTTGCATTATGTTTCCACCAATTGGTGCCGGAACTATGCGTGTGACAATGTGTAGCATCCGGCTCAAGATTCTGCATCTGTAGGTCTAGACAGTGTTGCATTATGCCTGTTCCCACAGTTCTGGCCAAAACAGTGGTATTGGTCCAGTTCTATGAAAAATTTACTGCGTGCGTCATTTACCATGCACCGTAGCAAGTTTTTATGCACTGTACTTTTCAGTTGTCATTTTTCTCTAAATTACAAAGCTACTGGAGCTTATGAGACTTTGCGCATCTCCCTAGCGTAACCCTTGTTGTTTCTTGCACTTGCTTGCTTGCTAGTGCGCTAGCTGATTGGACACTTCAGCAGCAGCAAATCTAGAAAGCTTCCTAGCAGTTCTTATTGTATCAGAGCAGTGAGACATCCTTTGTTGAGATGTGCAGCAGAGAGGCAGCAGNAGCAAGTTTTTATGCACTGTACTTTTCAGTTGTCATTTTTCTCTAAATTACAAAGCTACTGGAGCTTATGAGACTTTGCGCATCTCCCTAGCGTAACCCTTGTTGTTTCTTGCACTTGCTTGCTTGCTAGTGCGCTAGCTGATTGGACACTTCAGCAGCAGCAAATCTAGAAAGCTTCCTAGCATTTCTTATTGTATCAGAGCAGTGAGACATCCTTTGTTGAGATATGCAGCGGAGAGGCAGCAGTGGTAGCAGGAGTGAGAGTCATTGCTACAGCCATGATCTTGGGAGGACCCACCAACCCACAGTGACCCGTAGTAGAAGATGGCAGCAACGGATACACCCTTGTGAAGAAAGCTAAAGCCACATCACCACGGAGACTGAAATGAAAGCAACAGAGGGTCGTCCAACCTTTTCAACAACAGCTGGTGCATATGATGTCCCAATGAGGTTGATGAAGCTTCTCACAAGTTCAAGTCAGGTCACACCTACCACCACCCTGGACCTGTGAGAGTATGAAAACCCTAAATGACCACCGTTTGAGGCATATGAGGGCTCCTTAGAAATCCCTGGTGATCAGTTATCTTTCACATCCACTTGTGTATCCTTCTGTCCTTGTAGACTACAAAAATTACAAATACAGTTTTAGATCTATAGTTTTTCTTGATTTCCGTTTGTGACAAAGAAGTGACGTTTTTTAAACCCTTTCTAAGGATTTTCAATTGGAACGACCACCATTGCGTTCATCGTCCTCTTTTGCATCATGTCTCCAAGTTTTGATCGATATGGACAACCTTTATGCTGACATCATCATTGTGGATGATGACATTTCCCTATTGCAATTGGTATTCGCTTAAAACTGTTCTTTGGCCTTTTCTCTCAACAATTTATGTTCATCATATTTTATATGTGCACCCTAAGTTATTACTTCAGGACTCTTGATCACCAATATTCAAATACCCCTAAAAAAATCCCCAAAATCGTCGATGACCAGTGTTCACAACCGGAGTCTCGCGCAGATAGGCTGCGCTGATCCCCTGTGCGCATGAGTCGTGTCAGTCTGACGCGACTGTTCACATCATGACAGCCGTGTCAGACTGACACACCCTCAAAAACCCTCAGTTGAGGGTGTTCAAGGCTGCCTACCATCGAATTTAAATTTGCAGCATTTTTGTTGAAAGAATCTGAAGGTGCAACCCAAACGGCTTTTTTTTTCCCTCCAGAAACCGTGCTCGAATACAAGGTTTCTATGCATCATGAATCGAATATTGAGGGCAGTACGGTTTCAATGAATCAGCAAGTTTTTTGACCTGGAATTAAAAATCTCTACGCATCTTGAGCAATTGAGAAACATAGTCGGATTGTCAATTAGGTCGCTTGCACATTTTGCCTAACTGAGCGGCCCACATGGCGCATTGCAACAAAAAGAAGAAAGGACCATCTGGCTTCGTGGTTTAGGCATCTAGTCCTCGTTCCCGGGCCATTGGCTCCCTTTTCCAGGTGCAAGGTGACATCCGGCAGCACAAAATGACATAGGCGTCCACCCTCGAGGAGGTTCTCAATATGCCAAAAGATGATGTAGTTCCCTCCGCCAACTGCAGCCAGAGCACAACAGCTGCGAGTGCAGCAGCATTTTCCGGCTGCAGACAACAACAGCAGTTACAAGACCATTCAGTGATCGGTCACCAGGCTATTGGCATCCAAAGTTGAGAGGCCGTCAAGGGGATGAGCAGTCTTCAGTTGGGCCAGCGGACCACTCCCACGTAGGATTCCAGGTTGTCTTTGCCTTCCTTCTCAATGCGCCTCTCTCGTGGCGTGTCCTTTGGTGGGCTTGCGATTCCCCATGTACTTGAGCGTGTCCCTGAGGTTGTCCTCCCCTTGAAGTCGTGGCTGAAGGATGTTGAGACCCCACCACCACAGTCCAATAGCAATGTTGGGTTGACGCCTGGGAGACCCTCTTCCAGATGTGTCCTGATGAAAACGGAGTCCGGCCATATTACTTGAGCTAGACAGCCGACCCCCGCCAGGTGCAAGTTGTGACAAGAGCCATGTACGGTAATCTCTATGTTGTGTCCTAGGACGTTGCCGACTTCCACCCGTTTCTGGGAACACCTTGTACGAACACCAATGCGGACCCCCGCCGCGGTTGGGAGTTGGTCTTGACCCTTCCGGTATTTGAGATCCATGCGATAATGATGGCGTATCTCCAGGAGTTTGCCTCCCTTCGGCAGGATCTTTTTGAGTCGGCAGCAGCCTACTGGTGGTGACCCATGAGGATGTATATTCCTCTTAATGTTGTCGGCAGCTCCCATCCATGGGCCCTACATTCCATCATTGTCAGAGTCCACATGGAGTGCGTCAACATGTTCAACTAAAATGACCAGGCGATTCCCACCGAGTTCTTAGACTCCTTTGAACTTCTCCCTTGGGCTCATCGGTACTAACAATAGTGCATGCCCACACGTGAGGCGGTCCAGGTCCATCAGGGGAGTCAATTGGTTGCCACAACGTCTGCCTCACCGACAACCCCTCTCTTTTTCAATGCCTCATCCTGAATCTCCTCTCTTTCCCCCTCCTCCCAGGACGTGGCCGCTACTACGGAGGGGAGAAATGCCAAGTAGAGTCGTGGTAAGGGACAGTAGCAACAGCAGTAGTAGTGTACGCAGCATTCCGGTGGTGGCAGTGGATGCTTAATCCAATGCAATAATTGTGGGGTTACATATTGCTACACGGAATGCGCACAACCCCTCAACTGGATGCCGATCATGCGAGCCCTTCAGGCCACGCATACCCAGCGGTCGGCTGCCTCTAGCACCATCCACACTGGGCATGACACCATGGTGGAAACTGACTCTCCACCCGCCGTGGGTGACGCTAATCCCGTACACCCACGCGACCGCATCTCCATGGAGCTTCATCACTTTCTGGTGCTCCGTACTCAAGGAGGTGTGAGTGAGTTGACACAGCTGTGTGGATAGTAGTCTGCTTATCCTGTTGTGGCCCAAGATGATTCATTTTGAAGAGCTTCGACTGCTTGTGATGACTTCAGACTTGACTATATAGAGTGGTTGGAAGGGTGCAAGATTTTTGCTGTCCGTTGTGATTATGTCATCTCTGTTAAGTGTCCAGCAACCGTGGAGTATTCTGCTGCCCATTTCTTGGTGTCGACAATGGGTTGTGAGGCAACGGGTACCTGGATCATTCACATTGGTGCCACTCACTACATGATTGGTCGTCGTACTGACTTCTTTGTCCTTGGTCTTGTCGGGTCTATTTGGTCGGGATCTGTTTATTCCTTGCCAGTCTAGGTCATTGGGTTGGTTCACTTTCATGGTTCATCTTGCCCCTAGCACATCTCTGGTGTGCTCTATGTTCCTGCATCACTGAATTTATCTTGACTCTAGTTCCCAGGCACTTTGTCTGCTATAATTGGTCCACTTGGCTCGGTCCCCTCCCAGTCGAGTCCTTCTCACATCGAGGCCGATACATTCTCACCCCGACTCATAACTTCAACCGGATGCGGTGGGCCTATGGCCTATGCCTCAAGAGTGATACTA
Source organism: Penium margaritaceum (assembly GCA_023375785.1). NCBI lineage: Eukaryota > Viridiplantae > Streptophyta > Zygnematophyceae > Desmidiales > Peniaceae > Penium > Penium margaritaceum. The sequence goes on along the minus strand of SZWC01001726.1, from coordinate 5,076 downwards.
CCCACACGTTTGGTCTCTGGTTGGTGATGGCTCAGCATTTGTCTTGTCACACCCTTCACACATTCCGTTCAAATCATAGTGGAAAGTCCTTAAACAAGATGGACATTTTCTTTGCTGAGCACGGTGTTTATGACCAACTCTCGGCCTCTTCTACACACATCAAAATGGTGTGTCTGATCGTTAGAACCGCACCATAGAGGATGTGGTCTGTGCCAGGTGATTTGAGTGTGGTCATTCAGAATCTTCTGCCTTTGATGGCCTCATGCTACATGAAGTGGGTGGAACAGGGTGCCGCATGGCCCTCTTCCGGACCATGTCATGCCATACGAGCTATGGTTTGGCCATCCTGCTAATCTCCATCTCATTTGCGTCTAGGGTTCTCTCGCCTACGTCTGGTACACCGAGGAGCAGTAGAGGTCCAAGGTCTCACCTCGGGGTTGCATGTGCGCCTTCCTCGGCATATCCCTGCGATCAAAAGCCTGGTGCTTTTGGGATCCCGCTCTTCATCACATTGTCAATTCTTGCGACGCTCTCTTCTTTGAGGCTCTTACCTATTGCGACCTGTCCAACATTCTGCCGCTGGCCGCAAGCCAAGTTTCTACCTGTGTTGTTCACCGATGGATGGGAAAGTCTAGTCCTACGGATGCGTCTGTTTGGCCATCCTCACCTGTGGTCCAGTCTTTGGCTTTTGATGATCCAACCGTCGTGGCTCTGGGTCGAGTCACCTCGTCGATCCCCTTTGGCAGACTTGATCATGTGCAACTGTCTGTCCCTTGTAGCACACCTGATCATGTGCCGGTGTCAGATCGCTTCGGCACACCTGATCCGAACCCAGCACGAGTTCCCTCAAACACACCTGATCCCATAACAGCATCAGGTCCCCTCTGGCATACCTGATTCTGTGCCAAATTCATGCCCCTCTGGCACACCTGATCATGTGCCAGCCTGTTTTCCCTCTGGCACATCTGGTCTAGTACGTCTGTCCATTTCCTCTGGCATACATGGTCCCGCACAGGTGACAATATTTCTTGTCGCATCGGCACATGATTCTCCTACATCCTTTCCCCTACCCAGTGAGTCCGTGGTTCTTGCAACTGTGGCCTAGCCGCCTATTATGCAGCTTGAGGTGAGCACGTCACCGTCGGGCTACTCTCGTGAGCCTGGTAGCTATCTTTGACCACTGACCTCTAGGGCGCAACGGAGGGCTGATTTGGTGCCTAGAAACCCGAACTGTAGTGTTCAAAATAGCAAGCCTGGTACAAAGGCCCTTGGACTAAGTGTCCACGCAAACTACACTAAGGTGCATCTAGCATGCCATAAAGGCCACAAGTTGGTCTCTCGTGAGTTCTGAATCGCTTACAATCTTGGGGTAATTTTTTTTGTGGTCAGGCCAAGTCTGGAGGCATGCGTTCTAGCCACCTGGAGCCCTCCTTTGACGACGCCTGATGTAGGCACATTGAAAGAGGCACTATCCATTGAAGACGCAGAGTTGTGGCAAGCTTCGTATGAGGATGAGCTGAGAGCCATCCGCGAACATGATGTTTACGAGCTGGTTGACCTCCCGCCTGGGTTGAAGGCCGCGCAAGCCAAATAGGTCTTTGTAAGAAGGTGAAGCCTGATGGCTCACTGGATCGCTACATGGCCCCGCTTGACGGCCAAGGGCTTCTCATAGGTTGAAGGTGTGGATTTTTCCGACACCTTCGCAGTTGTTGGAAGCATGGCCACCACTCGTGCCTTGCTCGGGGTTGTCTGTTACCATGATTGGGAGCTACACGAGATGGATGTAAACAAGTGTTTCTCCATGGTGCTCTAGAGGAGGAGATGTACATGGTCCAGCCACTAGGATTTGAGGTTAGTGACAAGGTCTGGTAGTTCCGCAAAGCTGAAAACGGACTGAAGCAGCCACCCCAGTGCTGGAACCTGGAGATCAATGGCACACTAATACATGCTGCCTACGTGTAGTGTGATGCCGACCCGTCCCTCTTTCTTAGATGGACAGGTAATAGCCTCACTGCCATGAAGGTCTATTTGGATAACCTCCTAATTACGTCGTCTTTGATGGAGGCCGAGAAGGAGGCCAAGGTAGTCTTTCAAGCTACCTATATGATGAAGGACCCGTTGAAAGAGTATGCACCTTGTCCACTGCCTAGCTGGCTAGCTACACATACAGACAAGGCATGCATTTCTCTATGGAGTATGTCCCCTTGGTCTGTTCTGAGATGGGCCAGGAATGCACTACCCATAATGGGTATGTCCCCTGTGGCTCATCATAGGAACCATACCTTTTTGGCTTGGTTAAATAGGCACCGGAGTCTCAAACGTGAGGTTGCGGGTTCAAACCCCGTGACGGCTGCAATTCTCTTTGTGGCCAAAACTGGGACAAGAAGCTTTTAGGAAGCTTACTAGAGCCTGCCTTGAGGATGACACTTGACGGTCTAAGGACGCGCCAAGTAGGACTGTAGGTTGAGGTTGGCTCCACTGGAGCCACTACAAGAAGAAGCTTTAGCAAAGCTCTGCAAGTATAAAAGCATGTACCTTCCATGCATCCATTTACAGTTCTTGCCTTTGAGAATCCTCACAGAGTGTCCAACCAAAGGTAGACACTAAAGACCAGCATGTGGACTTCGTGAGGTTACAAACCAAACGAACCTAAAGTGTAGATCCCTCCTTTGAGGGTGATATGTTATCTTGGTTGCAATACCAAGAGCGGTTGGCGGCCTCCCATGTCGGGACCCGTTTTCTAGACCGTTGCTATCCGGCGCATTGACAAATGGTTATAAACCCACACTTCTGGTTCTAAGGCACGCTTCGAAGACCGACTAGTGCGTGGTCTTCCAAGGCACACAGGTACAACAACGACACGAAGGTCGGACGGCTCCAATCTGCTCCATCGGCTCCATCGGCTTCTTCAGGTAGGGTGCGCGCACGTGGCGGACTAGGGGACGAGGAACAGCTCTGTCCATGTTGGACAAGACCCTCGAGCCCCAACGGGATTAAGCTCTACCCCTTTTTAGAAGGTGGTACGACCCCGAGTCCGTTCTCTCACGACGGCACCATCGCCTTAGGCGATCATCGGCGGGAGGGGTATGCAACGGAACCAACTGCACCTTTGACAACNGGTCTTGCAGGGCGCACAGGTACAACAGGTACACGAAGATCGGACGGCTCCAATCTGCTCCATCGGCTCCATCGGCTTCTTCAGGTAGGGTGCGCGCACGTGGCGGACTAGGGGACGAGGAACAGCTCTGTCCATGTTGGACAAGACCCTCGAGCCCCAACGGGATTAAGCTCTACCCCTTTTTAGAAGGTGGTACGACCCCGAGTCCGTTCTCTCACGACGGCACCATCGCCTTAGGCGATCATCGGCAGGATGGGTATGCAACGGAACCAACTGCACCTTTGACAACGGTCGCATTTAGCAGCCTCATCAGCCTCATCGGCCTCAACAAAGCAAAAGAGCAGGGAAGCAGAGAAGACGAGCAACCGCAGGAAATGGCAGATCCGACTCAAGCCCGCCTTGAAGCGGGTATATCCAAATTCACGGGGACAGGGTTTCCCTTGTGGAAATGGCAGTTTGAGATTGTCATGAACGTGCGCGGCTACCTCGACATCCTAAAAGGGAATGAGACAGCACCAGCCGATGCGACCATGACGACGCATGCGCCTGACCTTACAGCATGGACGATGAAGAACAACATGGCTCTTGCCATTCTTGTGACGTCCATCAACGAGACTCAACACTCCCACATCACAGGATGTACGTTGTCTGCCAAGGCCTACGCAAAACTTGCACGCATGCATCAATCAAAGGCCCTAGCAAACCGACTCCTCATCTTCCAAAGGTTGATGTTGATGAGGGTGAGCGAAGGAGAATCGATACCCGCATTTTTGCAGTCTTTCGACAATTTGCTGCAAGAGGTCCTGCAAATGGAATGGAATCTTGACTCCAACATGCGTGCCATGATCCTTCTAATGGCGCTGCCGGAAAGCTGGGGGTCCTTGATCACCGTATTTGGCGGTTGGAAGGAGGCAGATCTGACGTATGAAGCTGTCACCGAACATGTCCGCAACGAGTCCATGCGACGCAATGGCAGTGAGGCAAACATTTCAGCCTATGCCTCTCGCTTCAGTGGACAAGGTGCAAGCTCTCGCTCCAGTCAAGGAAACAGCGGAAGCGGTGGTGGTGGAGGGAAAGGCAATGGTGGTGGGAAGAGTTCCAAGAAGCCCGGCAACTGTCACAACTGTGGCAAGGCTGGGCACAGGGCTAGGGACTGCCGTAGTCCCAAGAAAGAAGGCGGGAACAAAGGTGGAAAGAAGAAGAAGGAGCTCACCAACATGATGGCTAGGGGGCTGCCCATGAAGGGTGCAGCGATCCTTAGGCCCGGGGCATTCGCCCTTGACTCGGGCACCAACCACCACTCATCAAAAGAGAAGGGTGGATTTGTCTCCATGGCCGAATCTTTCCTGCGCATCAAGTGTACAAACGGCGGCGTCTTCCAAGCCATGGGCGAAGGGGACAAGGTGATCACGTTCAACATGAATGGTGCGAAGAAGGCGGTCAACCTTCAAAAGGTGGTACCCTCCTTCGCAGCCAACTTGCAGTCCGTGTCACAAATCACTGACAACAACATGACAATGGTGTTCATCAACAAGGAAGCGGTGGCCCCAAAAAAAGAGGACATCCAGATTTTGTACGCCAAAGACGATCTCATGCTTCAAGTTCCAAGAGTCAACGGCCTCTACGTGCTTCAAACCAAAGTCACCAAGGCGTCGGATGAGGGACTCGCATGTGCCACCAAGACAGTGGCTCCGGAGCCAAAGGATGCACCACCGGCAACCGTTGCGGCCGCCACATCAACCAAGGACACTGACGCTGAGCTGTGGCACCAGCGATTTGGCCATGTGGCCAATAGCATGCTGTAGAAGATGCAGGAGCAAGAGGTAGTCCTCGGAATGGAAGGGTGCACCATGAAGCATGGCGGAGGGTGTGCATTGTGTGAACCATGCCTCCAAGCGAAGGCAAAGAAGAAGCCGTTTGGGAGAGGAGGTCAACGAGTGGAGCACGTCTTGGAACTG
>SZWC01001725.1:207037-225734 GCA_023375785.1 Penium margaritaceum | reverse complement strand
TCCTCCTCCTCCTCCTCCTCCTCCTCCTCCTCCTCCTCCCACCCCTGTGTCTTTTCCTGCTGGTCATGGTGGTGCCATTGCTGCCGCCGCCAGCCCCGCATCCGCCGCCGCCGCCGCTGCTGCTGCTGATGCTGCTGGAGCCCTTGGCACACAGCCCGACTGGTCGACATCTTTGGGTTTCTGTCTACTTCCCTGCCCTTGCTCTGCTGCAGCTGCATGTCGTCCCCCTGCCGCAGCTGCATGTCGTCCCCCTGCTGCAGCTGCATGACATCCGCCTGCCGCTGCCCGTGCTGCTCCGGATGCAGCCGCTCACTGTCGCCCTCCTCGTTGCTCACCACCCACCGAGGAAGCTGGAACGAGGCAAAGGCTAGGCTTGCGCCGGCCAGGCCCCGAAGGCTCAACACACCCTCCTCCTCAACCTCCTCCTCCTCCTCCTCCTCCTCCTCCTCCTCAACCTCCTCCTCCTCAACCTCCCCCTCCTCCTCCTCGTTGTTGCCACCGCAGTAGTCCACTTCCTCCCACTCCTCTTGCCTCCCCCTAGCAATCTCGGCAGGATTCTCCTCTTCAACCCCCTTCTCCTCCTCCAACTCTTCCGCCTGCTGAACCTGTACCTCCTCCTCCTCCTCTTCCTCCTCCTCCTCCCCTAGTTTGTCTCCCGCAAGGGAGTTCTGCCCTGACAAGTCCAGATACCATGGCCTGCTCCGGCGTAGTCTCGCTGACCGCTGCCGAAGGAGCTGCCTCCTCTGCACAAGGTAGTCCTCGCTACCCACCAAAAATTCTCTCACATCCCCTGGTTGCGCCTTGTCCCATGCGCTCTTTCCCTCAACTTCTCCTCCTCGGCGCTCCGCCCCCCCCTCCGCCACCCCGACTCCCAGCTCCTCCACCTGCCGCTGCAGTGCTGGACGCCGAAGGCCGCAAAAGTCTGCGTGAGACGCTGCGTCGGGGTCCTCCCTCGTCGCTCTCACCTCATCCTCCCCCCCCATACCCTCGTCCCATCTGCCTCGCACAAGGGAACACCTCGGCTCCGCTGCTCCGTTTGCCCCGCCGCCGCAGCGGCCTGAGCAGCACAGCTGCCGCGGAGACCTGCTCCCGCAGCCACTGGCAGGCGTACAGGTGGCGCCACCTCCTGCCACGCCCTTCCACAACAATCCCCCTTGGGGCTCGTCGTCATCGTCGAACCCTCTGTTGCTGACATCACCACTGATGTCGTTCCTGCCAGCATCGGGCGCAAGGCCCGGGTTAGGGGCCCAGCCGACGCGACCGTCGCCACCACCACGCGTGTGGGCCACGGCAGCCCCGCAGGCCCCGCCGACCAGGCCAGCCGGTCCTTCACTGTCCACACCAACCACACCATCGGTCAGCAGCAGGATCGGCCGAGAGGTCCTGGCTTTGGGTCCCACGGGCGCTTGAGCAACGGCTCGTGACTCCGTTTCCTCCGGCGGCCACGGTGCGTCTCCCCCAGTGGCGCAGGAGGCAAGCCGCCTATGGATGTTGATGGCGTCGTAGACAGCTGGCTGGTCGTATCCCAGTGGGACGTTTTCCACTGGGAATCCGAGCCTTGCGTGCACTTTCGTCCTCTTGCTTGCACGACCAAAGCGGTTGGTGCGGCCGGGACTTCTCACCTGCTGGCAGATGGGCTTTGTATCCGTTGGTTGCGACTGCCCGCCTCCTCCTACTCCTCCTCCTCCTCCTCCCCCTCCTCCTCCCCCACCCCCCCCTCCTCCTCCTGCTGCTCCTCCTCCTCCTGTTCCTCCTCCTCCAGTTCCTCCTCCTCCTCCTCCTCTCCCTCCTCCTCGTCCTCCTCCTCCTTCTCCTCCTCCTCCTCCTATTTCCCCCCCTCCTCCTCCTCGTCCTCCCCCACTGTCCCCAACATGCTGAACCTGCACCATCCCTTCAACCGCTGGCTCACGCACTGGTGACTCAGTCCACTGCATCCTCCCCTGCTCTTGCAGCTGCTCCCTCTCCTCCTCTGCATGCTGTCCCGCCACGCCGACCCCTCCCACTTCCTCTACTTCAGGGTTGTTGAGGATTGGGTCAATTGCTTGGGCTCGTACAGCTTCAGCAGGTCTTGCCGCCAACAAGAGAGGGGACGGAACTGTTCTCACCCAGAACCGGTACGCAGATATTCGCGATAGCTAGAACTGGTTTCCACGCCTCGATTACGCCAAAAATGTACAGCCTAAGACGCGACTGACAGCCAAAGATATCGATGAATTTTGACCTCAAAAACGGGCTTTCTGATATGAACATAGAGGGTATTCTCGGAAAATGATTAAATCCATCATAACCCTAATAGAATAAATCATTACTATTTATTTATGCAAAGACACAACTTCATGATTGACATTCACTCTCAATTATTCTCTCGATACAGTAAGAACCATTTAAGCGATTTATTTGAGTCTTTTCAAACTTTTCAGGTTAAAGAGATCTAAAGAATCAATTATGTATACATAAATCTTCCACGTTAACATTAAATTTCTAAAATAAATTTAAAATCAATCAGAAAAAAAAATCAATCAAATTATATTGAAAAAAGCTTTAATCATGGAAGTTTTGTATCACATGAATATTCAAAAACGTTTCAGATCTCAATAAGGAATCATATAACCAAGAAATCAGGCTTTCAATTTCCTAATATATATCCTTTTCAATATATTTCAATAATCATATCATCAACATTTAACTTCAAAAATAGTATTTCCATTTTGTGAAGCAGATTTGGAGTAAGGTGACAAAATAGCTTCGGACTTTCTTCATATTGAAATTTTATTTGCATGAAAATATAACTTTTCCCTGTATGTTAACCTCAAAAGGGTGTAAAAATATGTATTTAAAGAGGTTTAATACCTTCTTCCTCCTATGCCTCAAACTCGTTCATTTAAAAATCACAAATAGTCAATAATAATTCCGGCCACCACCAAAATCTATAAATCTAGATGCAAAACTTAAAAATAACATATTAATTGTATAAAATGTTCCACTAACACCAACAAACGTCAGTTGAAATCTTTGAAAGACCAAAATTGAACAATCACCTAATCATAAGTATCAAAAAACTTAGGATGATATATCAATGATGTCAACAATAGTAAACGGATAACATTATATTTTTAGCCTTGATTTAAATAATGAAGACTTGAAATTGATTACACAAGATTGTGGTAATATTGTAAAGGACTAAAATATGACCAGGAATTTTAGAAAAACTGGGTAAAACAAAAAAAGAGACAAAATATAAAGTCACCATAATGAAGTTAAAATCACTCCGTTGTATTGATGCATGATAATAATAGCAAGTTTTAGTACATTTAATAAATAAATTTTATAAGATATAATGATGCTCTCTTTGCATTAAACAAAGAAATTGTACATTGGGATTATCATGAAAATAGTGTACCATTTACATTTTGAAATTTATCACATTAAACCATCCTTCAAAGCATCTAAAATACGGAAACCATCCATTGTTTTCTTTAATGCTTCATATGATAGTAAAACTCTCACAACATTTTGAATATCCCATTGTATTTCCAGAATTCAATAAGAATCTAGATCATTGAGGGGCAGCTTAACTCTTATAACAGAATTTATTTTCAAAATAAATATTGTTACGATGACAACATAAAAACGGATTTGATGAAATCCTTGGCCAACAAGGTCAGAACCATAGTGCTTAACGATCTTCCACTCTCAAGCCATCCCGACTCACCGCCCAAAAATTCAAGTGACCCCACTCAAGCCAAGTAGCTCCTCCAACCTGTCGATGTGGCAGTGCCACACTACACTCCCCACATTAGGAGTCAGAGCCACCTCCACATCTCCGATAATCCAAACGTGGGATTGAAGCCCTAGAGCTCCGATACCAATGTATCGAATTCGAACGGATCCTTGGCCAACTAGGCCAAAACCAATGTGCTTGCGGGTCTCTGACCCTCAAGCCATCCGGTCTCATTGCCCAAAGTCCCATGTGACCCCGCTCAAGCCATGTGGCCCCATCGACCAGTCAGAATGGCACTACCATGCTACACACATGAAAAGACATCAAAATCATTCACAACTCTTTTTTCTCATACTTCATGTATTTCCATCCAATTTGTATTTACGATATCATTAAAGTGCTCACTTTTATAGTTTGGAATAAGAGAACCAACAAAAGTCAACCAACTTGAGTCAAACCATGATATTCATAGTAACAAAATTGTTTTGTTTTTTTAAGTGTCCCATTTCAAGGCAAACATTAAACATTATTCGAATTTGAAAATTCAAAATAATAATATATTGAAACATTGAAAACAAATCTGAAAACAAAAATTATTATTGAGCGTATGTCATTTGTATATGGAGGAGAGATTTCTCTTTATGATTGTATTTTTTAGCAAAGGGACAATACAGCATCAATAGCTTCAACTTCTACATGATTTCTTTGAGATGGTTCTTTCACTTGTGGTTTAGTTTTTTTTTACATAACATTCCACATAAAAATGCTACTTGAGATCGATTAAGAGAGGTACCTAGTCACGCCCCCCTCTCGACACAAACAACCACAAGGTGAAAGTCGGTGTTCAGCTATGCCTTGGCACTTTTTGTTCCTTCTTGAAAACCTGTCTTTAACCCTTTCCCATTGGATATTGTTAAAGAATAAAGAACAAACTTGTTGAGGGTTGTCAATACCACACATCAAAAAAACATTAACACAAATGAACAGATTGAGACATGAATTCTTCTTTCATATCCTAATGTGCGACTGCGACAAGTACAGCCACATATTCTGTTCTTTGGATCAAGAATCAAGAAGAATGTAATAATCCAAAGTCAATATTTTGTGGACACCAACATTTTTTAAAAGCACCAACCATTGTCGATTTTAACCATTCATTTCACATGTGAACGTTGCAACCCAAGTCATTAAAAACAATTCCCTTCTATTGAATTGGAATTGATCTTCTGATTAAAAAAATATGTGCCACATTTCTATTCATTAAAGATAATTTATCTGAAATCATTACACAATATTATGAAATACAGTCAAATACGTATTCAAAACATAAAAACATGAGAAAAAAATTCAATAATCAACATGTATCATTGAAAAATTATTATCATCATTATTTTTACATTAGAATATGTTTACATTATCTTTTATGCATATTCAATCTTCACATTTATAGCCCATTGATTTCAAAACTGCTTCCTTAATTAAATAATTATTTGGAACCACTACTATGCCATTCATGCCTAGAGGTCTTATGTATTTGAGAAATCGTCTTTGATTTTTTTCATGAGATAATCGAATAGATTGTTGTAATATTTTTATGTCAAAAAGTTTTTTCTCTTCGATCTAAAATGCTTCCTTCTTGTTTTCCTTTGTTTTGCGTTATTTCAATATACACTTTCAAAATCTTATGCATTATTGTTTCTTCATTCGCAAAAAGTTGTAAGAATAATCTAATCTCCTTTTCTTCTCTCATTCTGTCTTCAGAGGTACATCTATCCTAAAATCAAACCAAGATGAAAATCTCTTTCTATCATGAATCACAGACAATTGGTTTTTGGCACAATGAATGGTTTAGTCCGCAACTTTCATAGCCATAATTTTTTGGAAAGTCGTCCGACCTACGGTAATTGACCCTTAAGTGATAAGCACTCTATGTGTATAGCTGTTGCAATAGCACCCTTATAGCGCATATTTGTGAAAATCAACATTGATGTCACAACCAAAAACACTCTTTTTTTTGCAATTGTGAGCGCAAGCTTAACGCTCGCAGGTTCATTTTCAAATGAACATGCAAGAGGAATTTCACTTGAAATAGTCACGCGCCATCAACAACCTTGCAGGACAACTAGTTGCGCAAGGATGTGATTCACAAGTCACGTTGTTCAATTGTTAGGTATTCTTAAAAGCAAAGTACATGAATCATGACCCATCACACTTGAGGACACAAATAAGGCTATCTTTTACGTCATGAAATCCATTACTTCTTAAAATATCCATGCTAGAAAACTCCATCAACATTCTTGAGAAGTACAAATAGTGTAAAAAAGGGGATAACATGTATCAACAAATTAATAGTATATGATAACAAAAATTTCTTCTCCTTACTATAGAAAGCACATATGCATGTATGGAATCCCATCAACATAGTTAAGTTTTTCTTTGTTAAACTACTTCCAGTAATGCAAAACAAAGTGGAGCTACAGGTGCTTACAACATCGACTCTGATCGCTCAGCATAAATGCGCATGCATCGTAATGAATGTTTTCTTGTTAAAGATGCATTTTACTTAATCAGTACACGATATGTGGTGCACTATGCAATACTACTGACGCTCAAAGACAGTCATGTTTCATAGTATAATAAGGTAAAATGTCAATAACAACTTATGAACTCATAAAGAAAGGCCACCAAAGACAACCATGGTGCATCCATTCAAATGAGTAGCCATATCCATCAATATACACCAACACATTACAAGTGCAAACTAAATATTGCTATGAACACCATCTCCTCATCATGTGAACTATAGTATGAAGTGTATACAAAGTCATGGAAAATGAGGGTTTACTTTAGGTCAAACAAGCAGTTACTATACTCAACCGTGATCTCATGATTATACCATGATGCATGTAATCCACATGAATAGCATGTGAAGTATGCAAGCTACATCCCCCACAAGAATTTTTAGCCAAGGGATTGAGTTCTCCATATCATCCATGGTGACACCTATTGCTACTAACCATATACTAAAGAGCTTATGTTGTAGTGTTCAGGCTACCAACAACACTTCCGACAATAGTAAAGCTCTAAACAACTTGGCTTGTGGTTCCAAAGCTTCAAAAAGGTGGACATCTAGTATCAAGGCCACAATGAACCATACCAATGGTAGCAAGGCTAAGAGAAACATTGTAACTCATGGAAAGGATAAATTATCTATGAATGACTCTCATGCTACTTACAAATTTTGCGATGATACCAAGGCTAACAACAACTTCATCAACCATACAAAGGCTACCATCAAATCTTTCAACACAACTTAAAGAGTCGTCAACCCTTATGCTATTTCCAAGGCTACAAGCCACTTTGTCTGTGTGAATTTGTTAAACATGAATTATGTTTTCATGACAAAGTCACCAAGCTTGAATCAACTACAAAGGTTATAATGTTAATGATTCACCCACACATTTTTTTCAACAAATTCAGTATTTGTGAAAGAATGACACGTGCACATTCCAATGTGGCAAAAGGCTTCACCCTAACAACATTTTTTATGCTGGAGAGCACGAGTACAATTTTGAAGATGCGTGCATGCAAAGAATTAGCCTTAGAAAAAGCATGGACAAGTAAAATCAACTTGCAACTCCACTCTAAAATCAAAACAACATAACGCATGAACTAATGTCTGGCTATTCTTCTCGCCCATTAAACCATGGTCTCAAAACACCATCTGATGCACACATTGTGAACAATGTTGCATCCAACCAAATGTATGGTTATTCAAGGCTAAGGATATCCTAGGGCGTCATGCATAAGGAGTCGTGGTGGTGTCAAACGTTGTTGTAATTGCGGCATTTCTTTAACCCAAAAAATAAGGGAAGCAAAAGCATGAGGATAAGCACTATTCTAGGATTTTTTAGGCATTGGTGGAACACGTTGAAGAAGCCACTCAACATGTCGACAAAATGAGGTCTTGTAGGTCACAAGCAGTTTCTCAACGCCACTCAAGAGAGCCATGCCCTTGATAACAAACAACAAGCCATCACCTTAAAACTTACATAACCAATCATGTGCATACAAAGTCTCAAAAGAATTGCATGATGAAAAACAAGGAGGATGAAAATGATAGTTTAGCGATGAAAGTTTATATTTATGTTTCAATGGGTCACCATGTATACCACATTCGTAGAATTCCACAACAAGTGACGTATGATTTCAATAGCTAACCAACAACATTCCCAAGGAGAATTTCCCACCCTATAGGTCCTTCAATTATTGGTTTGCAATAAAAGGTGTTGCGTTCACGACCTAAACATGTACATTTGGAATAACAATGTGATGGAGACCTCAACCGCCTAGCAGAGGCTGGTGTCCATCATAAGACAACTTTACAAGAACCTTAAAGGAGGTAGTATAGGCTTAATAACCATATGAGGATACTTTCTACATGAAGTAAGGGGGTTACCAATTAAAGGAACAACCTCCTATGAGAACAACTACAGCATTTTATATGATCGCCTAGACGAGTATCTATGATGTAGAAAGGAAGCCATTTGGAGAAATAATTTAACAATTGCAAAGACAGCCCCCTATGGCACAATCCAAAGCAATAGAATTAAAGAAGAATTGGAGCTACCGCTATCCTTACATATCATTCAAGACTATGTGAGGAACATTTATTAGCAAAACCCTTCCATGTCAACATATTGAATTAATGCACACATTAACATGGGGTTGGACTTTTCCTATGTTGACCTTATCAGTGTACCAGTTCTCACTATATGGTAAACAGATGCCATGACATTAAAAGGGCTTTTCAACCTATAAAGTACACCCACAATTTGCCAAAATACTGCATGCCTAGCAAGATGTTACATCTAGCTTGAGCATGAAAAATGTCAAAGTAAATTGTTGTACATAGGTTTTTCTGATACTTGTACTTCACATCTTCATACATACACTTGTAATTTTCTTAGTAGAGATAAATTTACCCATGACATTTTGTTTAAACCTTCCACTTTGTACCCTTAATACAGTTTGTACAAGATCACAAAGCACGTCAAGGTCTCAACACAGTAGTAAGGCATAATCAACGCATACTGTGACTATGCAAAAGAGACAAGAATTATATCAAAGCAAGCTCATGCTTTTAGCTAGTGTGGTAATAAAACAAAATCGATTATAGTTGGTGGTGATGCTTTGCACCACAAATTTAAAAGAGAGTGGAATTAGTGCGGTGGATGTATCCACTTCTCAATTTAGCCTCTGAATTGTAGAACCAAGAATGTTAGTAAAAAAACTATTGTCTTTGATGCAAGAAGCCATGCTATGCATCACATACACTATGAAGTGATCGGGTCAAAACACTTGGCAAAATAAGCGTATTAGATGATCTAAAAGGAGGCATTCATAAGACACGTTTCTAGACATGAGATATAAGTCTTGAGGTGACACATTGAAGTTCAAGAACTTCTTGAACATCAAAAACAACTCACTCATGCTACTCAAGCATCACAAATGTGACTATTGAATAATTTGCATCTCTAAATACTTTGACGTGCCAGAGCAACATGGAGCTACACCTTTGACAAACCAATACCTCACACAAAGCTAAGAAAGGGGTGAGAGAAAAACAGACTAATGCATCAAAGGAAACTAAACATGCTCAGATCAGGCATGTAAAGAGCTCATTTGTGCCCTAGTGTTCATGAAGAAAAGTATGGACACAGCATTGAGATTTTGCATATCCAAAAATGTAGAGCTGAAGTGCTTTCTTGATGGAAACTTAGGAAACAAAAATGATGGAAAGCAAAGCACTGGTTGCTTGATATTCCATATCTCTAGTGTAGCCATCTCATACATGAGCAAGTGGTAAAAAGTCATCCGAATTATTTTTACCGAAGTTGTGTATGTTCAAGCTACATCAACAGGTAATAAGGTGACCTAATTTGTGAACATTCTTGATACAATTATATCTTGGCAAGATATTTCCATTAAAATCCATGTCAACAACAAGACTACAATTGCCCTTACCATAGAAAAAGACATCAAAACAGACAAAACACATCAACATCCATAGACATCATATGCGGTTGAAATTCCTTCATTGCATGGTACACCTTGTGCACATGCCTACTTCCAAGCAAGCAGCCAAACTTTTTGAAAAGAGCGTTCCACAACAAGTATTCTACAAATCCACCATGCAATGCAAACTCACCTCAAGCGCGCTAATGCAATACATATCATAAATGAACGATTCCATCGACATGCAAAAGTCAAAAATGTAAATCCACACCATGTTGGTCCATGTGTAGAAGGACCTATCCATGTACTTCATGATGCATGAAGCAAACATGAAACGTAAGTAGCTTCATCAAATTCAAGAACACTAGCAACAAGCAACGATAACTGGAAATTGATTAGTGGAAAAACTTTTTGCAACTTGTTTTACATGATAAAATATGACATTCCACTTAACCACACGATTGGAATGAGAAAACATCACTTAAGACAATAAAGTTAACAAAACGCAATAGATTGATCGTACGAGTACATTCCAAAGCATACCTTGGATTGTGTTGTTGTAACACATCCTTGGACTTGTGGCTCACGCTTGTTTGCTCTTGCAACCAACTCCTAACTTGTGACAGCAAGTTTACTAAGAACCAAAGAATCTACAACATTGTGACACATAACTAACAAGTTCACTTTTATTGTACACTTGGCAAGATGAATTCCTTCTTTTTCCACCGAGGAGCACGGGAAATTGGAAATAAAAACAACCAAATCTTGAGAAAAGGCAAAATGATGACTAATTCATGCAAGCAACTAACGTATTAATGTGCGCACTCACTACAACAATGAAACCCGGTCAAGAGATAAAGTATTCTACAACCACAACAGCAATCGCATATGTCAGAAATGGTCACACATTCTCATAATCATGTGGAAGCGTTGAAAATCACAAAAGCACTATAGAACGCAAAAGCATGCAAGTGAGAGGAGAAACCACGTGAGAGCCTATGGCCACACTCACAACAAAGAAAATAGCCAGCTTCTTTCCTCGAACGAGATCAAGAACATCAGTAAACTGTTTTTCTTAATCTAAAGTGTTGGTACCAATGAATATCAACAAGATGAGACTTATAAAACTATTCGATAACATTTTGTGAAGTGCAAACTGTGAAGAAAGAGAACGAGATACATGACCCCAAACGAGTATAGGAACTCTTTCTCTACAAGGGTCAAATTATTTTCTAACAAATCATCTGAAAAGGAAGAGAGAAGAATGAAAGACCATATTTAAACAAAAACAAAGCTTCAAAAAAATGAAATTGTAACAGTGTGTGCAAATGTGGCAACATGAGGGACTTAAGTGCAGTTATGGCCTTCTGCACTCCACCTCGAAGTGAATATGGGGTATAGAAAAAAATTTTCCGACCATATGTGCTCTTTTTCGAACTCACCTTCATCCATTCCCATGAAGAACATTATGCAAAAACTCTCCTACAAAGAGTGGATAATTCAAAAAATAGTAGAGAAGACTGTTGGCCACCACTCTTTTAGCTCACAAAACCGCCTAATGTTCATTAAATGTAAAGGGAACATGCACGCATACATTTAGAAGGTGCTCTAATTCTCCACATTTTCATGAAGCGAACAAGACGACTGCACACACACATGGGGCGACTTGGAGAAAGATTTTTCCACTCATGTAAGCCATAGTAAAGGAAGAGGCAATTATCTTTTTCATAGGAAATAGTCAAACTTCGTATTGCTTTCTATCATCTCCAACAAGGACTCATACATCCCAATCATCAAACCAAGGCTCATTGAAATTTTTGAATCATTGACTTCTTTTCCATGAGTAAGTTTGGGATAAGGCAAGCATATCATTACCACTGGACCTATTTGAGATAAGTGTTGAATGATAGTGATGGAATTGTTACAATTATTATACAACACGTCACACATTCTTCTTGATTTGGAGAATTCTATAGTAAATAAAACATGCTTTTCCATGGCTTACCAAGATCATTCACATGGGACGTTTTCCATTGTATACGCCAATTTATCACTGCTTTCCAATTCAATCAATTCATTTCATGACCTTGACATTTACATTTAGGTCAAAAACGTAATGGAGACCTCCGCCACCTAACCAAGGTTGGTGTCCATCATTAGAAAACATGGATACTACCTGAGACAAAGCAGTGTGAGGGAAAAAACAAAACGATGTAACCATCCAACATTATACAGGCATCAATGCAATTGCCAAGCACATGCACAAACTCATACAAGAATAAGTACCAAAGCTGATGATACCGTTGCAACCACCGTATATGATGTACTCTTGGGAGCATTTACGACATCTACAGTTGGTACCACTCGAACCACGACCTAAGGTAGAAGTCAAAACAGTGGTATCTATGGAGGATAGTAATTGCAACTACAATAACGCAACATTCTAGAATACCTTAATGAAACCTAGAATCTCCACCAATGCAAATTATTGTTCTGACTTGGTACAGAATCAAAATCCTCCTATTATGAGTCAAAAGAAAAGTGCTGAAATATGGCCAATATTATGAGAAAATGTAAAGACTACAAACATGTTATTTAGGAAAACAATAGCACAAACCTGGAAGATAATGACACATATTCATTGGAACATAATGAATCACATATTCGTTGTTCAAGTACATGAGAAACGTTTTAAGACGTAAGACATACAAGAAGGGACGCTCATTTCATCGCAAACACTCATAAACATGTAAAACAAAGTTTTTGCATGAATGTGGCATAAAAACACAAAAGCAAAGCTTTATGGGAACATTATTTTATGACACATTGACAAAGCAATTATGACAGCAACAATCTCTTTTATAAATTGTTTGAAAACATCGTGGACTGCTATCTAGCATTTAATCTTGTGAGTAAACATGGTTGAAAAGGTTTTTTTTGTCTTGAAATAACGTGTAAAAATAGGACACAAACATGCGCTTGAAAATCTTTGCCCAACATGCATGAAGAACTGAAAAACAAAGTACGAGATAAACACAAAATGCTAAGAATCCAAGTCATAAAGGACATGTGGACAGCAAGGAGTCAACAATCATTCATGGCTAAAAGAATACATTAACTTGATGATCAGTGGGAGTTGCACAATGTCATTATTGAATTTGTTTTTGTGAAAGGTTGCCACACCATGCTTAACCTCAAAGTGGCATCAATTTGTAGTACTTCAAATGAGTCAAAGTTGAAGAAAATATGTGTAGTGTCACATAGGAAAATGCATGTAGAAGATGAAAAATCATTTGGTTTTATATCTTTGGTTCTTTATGCTCTTCAATCATGTGTCCAACCTTGTAGTTAAATAGGTGGTACAATAAATACTCCCACAAGGAGATGAAAAGAAGGTGTACCATCTGAGATAACAAGGCTTTGAACCTTCGTGCAGGAACCCTTATGACATACATGATGGTGAACAACATTCATACCAAGCAATGTGACTTTGTCGCTATGGAAGACTTATTCTCTTAACACTTTAACAATGGAGGACTTATGCTAAACACAATTTAGCATCGTTGAAGGCAGGAAGCAACATTCTAGAGACGTTTCTAAATATTTTGACATGCAGAAGTTGCCACCAATCGAGTTATACAATGTTGTGTACCATGTACACCAGAAAAGATGTGTGGGATGTAAACAAACAATGTAATATCATTCTGGACATGATAAGAAATTTCTTTAGCTCATGGGGGAAAACCTACCCCAATGCTATAAAATTTCTCCTTACACTATATGAACATTTTAAAACCTTATTCCCAACTTATCACGGTACGTTAAAGATTGTAACTAGTGTAAAAAACCAATTAAACCTATGTTGGCTACCTTTCATTGATTTCTAGAGCAACATCTTCACATTATCAATTCATATGACAATGTACCGAATTCCAACAACAGAAAATGCCTTGTCGTAAACAAAGGAAAAACAATTACAGCCTCCTTCAAATTAGCTTGCATTAAAAATATTCAATGACCTAATTAGTAAGCCTTACATTACCATGGCACAATCTTTCATCCAAACGATGATATACCTTTGTCGTTGTGGCGAAACAATCAACATGTTTACCAAATAATTACAAGGATTGAGATGGATATCATTTCTTTTCCAAGATGGATTTCTCCCTTTAAGCGTGTGTTTAGTATGTAGAGAAGCACCATCAATGGGATCAGGTGTTGCATGAAACTTGATACCATTAGTACGACATAATGTCTTCATGGAATGGTGGAGGTTCTTTGTAGGAAAAAGAGGAAGAATCCAATGGGAATAGAAAGTTTTTTTAGAAGTCTATCTTTATCTTTCTCCTTTTGATTCTTTGGGGCTATGAAGTGTTGCATTCGCACCACCATAAAATGCATTCTCAAACAACTTTTTTTTCAAGTAATCCAACTTTTTAAGGCAATAAACATATCACCAAAGATTTACATTATTCATGCATTATTTTTTCTAGTGATTGAAGATAAAAAATAACAATTCTTTGAATAGTTTATAAAAATAATAAGAATACTTCCTTGCTTTCCTTCCTCTTCCTCCTCTCCCTCTTTCTCTTCCTCTTTTCTCTCATCACAATGTTGAAGGTTGTGTCAAGGTTTGAGATGGATCTTCTATAGTCCATCCCACTATCAATGCACTTTAAGAGTACTTATGTTATTGATCTAGAAAACTTCCAAAAATCTTGAGATTTCTTTTCTGATTCACTTCTTACTACCACATACCAAAATCAAAGCACCAAGAGTAAAGAACCCTATTATTGTCACAACTCCCATTTTTACTAGCTTTACAAACACTAGCATCACACATCCATCACCACCACCACCATGAATAAAATGAGTAATGCTTTTATTGATGATACAACCGCTTCTATCCCATACCAAGTTCCATGCATCATAGACAACCTTGCTTAGTCCAGCACGAGTACAAACATCTGCCTTCCCCACTGACATCAAAGAATCAACACTCACTTTTTCCGTTCACACCACAACAACCTTGTCGATTCTCAATAACCTGCATGGACGTCGACGTTGCCACCAATGCATTCATGCTAAATGGTCCTACACCATAACTCACCCTTGCTATTGTTGCGATTGAGCTAGATGAATATGTATTGCTGTGGTTTGTCTCCATTTGTTCCTCAAATGACGGAAGTCACACGCTCTACATTCGGGTGAGGAAATCATTGCAAACGTCTTCCTTACCTTCGTAGTAATCCTAAATACATGATGCAATTCTAGTAGGGTCATACGAGATACGCAACTTTGGTACCCCTTCCTCTTGCAAAAGGCAATATATGAGCAATCATTTTTTTCTTTGAGGCCTTTTCACCCTTCTAATTTCACTAATGCTACATATCCACTTTTGTCCTCCATGTTGCAAAATTTAATCGTTGTCACTCATCATCCTCCCACTGGTGGTACACCGACTACCACTGATTTGTCTTCTTTGTCTTATCTTGCTTCTCCTCCACCTCCTCCTTCTTTCTTTTCCTCCTCTTCATCTTCCATGTATGTTGTAACAATTGCTATAACTTCTGTTATATCTACTACGAGCAATGTGGCTTTCTTTTTTCCACTGGAATAGTGGAGGCTTGTTACTTAATGACACCCTTCACATACCATGTTACTATCCACCATGAGTGAAAGATTGTGCAACCATTAGAGGAGGAGGGAGGTAGGAGAGAGAGAGGGAGGCAAGAGGGAGGAAGGGAGGGAGGAAGGGAGAGAAAGAGAGGTAAAGAAAGAGCAATGGAAAAGTGATACAAGTGTTGCCAAAGCTATGAAGTATTTGTGTAGTTTAGTACAAAGAGGCCTCAAAAAATTAGCTGATGGAGAGAACGAGAATGGACGATTACTCCCTTGCTATGAGGGGACATATGTTCATAATCATGCGTCATTTCTGTGTTCATGCTTGCATTAAAATTTTCCGCTTCATGAATGTATCCCAATTATCCGTGGGATGTAGGTCAACATGGTTGGAGGGCACGGAAGAATGGGCTAGGTAACGTGTAGAAAGGATGTTCCTCATCTTATGATAAGGTTGGCAAAGGGGCTTTTTTTTTTGGTAATCTACACTAGATATTTTCGCTGTGTTAAAAAAAATCTTAATCGTTCCATTGGGGATTGCGGTGATTTCAATCCATGTTTAATCAAGTGCGACAAAAGGATGTTCGGATGGGGTCACTCTTGCTCGCCAATCCATGGTGGGCTCTCAATCCATTGCTTATATCTCCATTTTTCTCCAAATTGGGAAATTAGACTTTGATAAAAAGGCATAATTCCTGCATTATACGTCAATAAGTCCTAGTAAGAGCTTAATTTAGATAATAATTGGAGCAATTTGATCCTCTCCTACCCCAAATTTTGCTTACTTATAACTCATCTTTCTTCCAAGTGGCGGAATGGCTTAAAAAGACTTACATGTTTCCTTGAGAGGAGACAATAGGTTGAATGATCTGTATCAATTCTCAACCCTCTCACAGAAGTCCATAATTATATTGTTCTTATGTCCTTTTAGTGCCTCGAAGTGGCGTTGTGGAGGTCAGACTACTTGGTGATTTAGCATGAGTTATGGGTTTTTCCTAATTTTTAAGTCCTTATTCAGGGAGTCTTGCAACCTCCATTTACTTTCAATGTACTCATGGATGTATGGCTAGTGATGTATAAAGTAATGATACCACTGGAACACACTACATACAGAATCAGAGATGCCGTAGGAAAGTGTTCAAGTTAGACTAGGTTGGATACAAATGTTTTTGAGTTTGAAGACAATGCACCTGCGTCGTGCGTCCCATCAACACTCGTTGGTTTAAAAACGTTTTCAGCCACGTCAAAACTCTGTGGAAATCACATCCTTGTCCTTGAAAATGAAAACGAGAATAGGCGCCGTTCGGGACGTTTTTGCGCTTTGTATTGTGACCCGTCAAACAAAAGGTGGCACAGGTCTTCCTATGCCATGTCTTCCTTTGTTCTTACGCATTCGTACATGTTTGATCCTGTATCGCATGAGACACCAAATTGCACATTATTCCACTTCTTGGCAGCCTTTACAAAATGGAATCGACATTGACAGTCAGTTGGACCGGGGTGAAGGTTCTGTACGCCTATGTATGTGGCCCTTCTTGTAAAACTCACGACTTGTTCTTACTCGTTTGCACCACGATCTTCAATGTCGGGCATGTCCTGCGTCGTCAGATGACGATTATTAATTCAACCGACCGTTACGTGCCTCATGGTGAGTGAACTCGCTGCCTGTTTCAGTTCAGTGGCCAGTGCCCGCATTGATAATAAGGAGAACGGGACCCAGTTTGGGGAGCTGGCGATGAACGCCCTATCCATCCGCGGCCAGATGTTTCGACTTGGGGGTCCTTCTCATAAAATGAATTGGAAGTGGCTTCTCATTGGCGCGAAGCAAGGGTTCAGCACGAGTCCAAATGTGGATTTTGAGACGCAACAGAGAACATGCGCACGTTCGATGGCGCACTCTGTGCCGCTGGTGGATTTTCATTCAAAATCGGTGTGAACCACTCGCGATGAACTTGAGCCGATTGTTTTTCCCGCATTTCAGATGCACGCTCGCTTGCAAGGCACATGGAGGCGAAAGCGGACAAATGAGTTACATGAGCACGTTGGAAAAATAACGTTTTCCTGCTGCGTTTTTAGCCGCCGACGCGAGTTGCTAGGAATTGCTACACCCCGAAGGCTGTAGCAGCTCCTTGCAATGAGTCAGGCGCGCGTAAGGAGTTCTCCCTTTTTCTGTCAGTGCGAGCCGAGAACATGGGTCAATGATTTCAGGAATTCTCAGAATACATGCAAAAAGTGTTCACGCGCGAATTTGTGGCACTTCATTGCTAAGCCTTCCGGTGTGAGGGGCTAGTCCGTATCAATTCGTCCCGTTCGTCCGATGTAATCTGTCGATCACATCGGACGCGGCTCGAGTTGCAACGAGGCTATGTGAATGAGGCCTTGATAATAGTAGAACACACTCGTACTGCAATCCACCACGCCGGCCAGCGCAACTCACGGCGCCCCTTCCCGAATTTCTAGAAACATAGTACACGCGCGTCCTTGACCGAGTCGCACGTCTGAAGGAAATATCGAAAAAAAACGTCAATAGCGATGGGCGAGTCTACTTCTAAGAATGCAGTGATTTCCTTTCTCAACCCCAAAGAAAGATGTTCTGTGAGCCTCGTTCACAAGGTTTGTGACTTGAACTCTAAGACAAACATTTGCACATCTGTCTCACGCCCTTGTTCTCCGAATGGTTGTCTTGTGGTTCACATGTGTAGGTCCCCATGTCATGGTAGCAGTCCAACGAGGAAGCCACCGGACCGTCGGAACTGTGCACGCAGCCTTCGCACTAACCATGACACTCTGAAGATGCGTTCGAAACTCCTTATGCCCATCGCCATCCGTTGAACCGCCGATTCGCTGCACCTGCAAAAAATCACAAATCTTCACATCGCTCTCCAACCTCGCTCCTGGAAGGCAACGCGTTGAGGGCCAATGGCCCCGGTTCTGTCCACTAGTGACCTCAAGCCTTCAAATCAAATATTGTTGGCCACTCTGTTTGAACAAAACAGGAGGTCGAACGTAGGTGAACGCCCCTCTTTCCTCCACGTGTCATAACTTAATGAAGCGGGGTGGCAAAATCAGCACCGAGCACGACTAGGGATTCAACCCGACCCCTAAGTAGTTATGCCGAGGAAGGGATTCAGTCTTTTTTTCCCGCAAAAGCAGAAATCTACAAGCTGATCTTGATGGAGATTTGTTACATCCATAAAATTAAAGGAGTTAAACTCAACCGTATGTGAGACCTCCTCCTTCTCTAACTCCTAAAGCACACATTGGTTGATCCATACATGGTACTCAAGAGTGCACGGAGTGAAGGAGGGCAATGGGGGGGGGGGGGGGGGGGGGGGG